>JAAIXJ010000146.1:162500-438294 GCA_013403705.1 Heliconius hermathena
GAGACAGGCCACAGATGGGCAAAACAATTGGCCAATGTGAAAGAAAGCCTCGTTCGTCTTATATTAGTTATAGAAGGTTTATAGAACTGTTATGAATACGCAATGTTATCGAACGTTTCATAAACTTATAGAGCATTTTAACTAATGAACGTTTTAAACGTTCTATAAAGGTTTTTTATGAATAAAGCCGTAACAATCCATCATACGAACATTTCGTAAATACGAAAATTCCGTACCTCTAAATATAACTAAAAGAAAATAAATAAATAAAATAAAAAAAATATTTTTATTTTATTTTATTTATAAAAGAAAATAAATCTGACACAATTGTGATGAGGCCAATCGTGGCGCAGGGGCACAGGCGTGTGACTGTATAAGCAACAGGTTTCGATTCCCACTCGAGGAAATGAAAGATTTAATATTTAAATTGTCTCACTTTGGTAACGGAGCAAAGCGCGGCGTTGAGTTCCGCCACTCAATACGCAATGCCTCAAGAATTCCGCAGAAAGTGGCGAACGGAAATTAACGGAACTTAAAAACTTAAAAAAAAACGAACTTAAAAAAAACAACGAACTTAAAAAAAGAACGGAAATTAAAAACTAAAAAAAAACCAATTTGGGAATTGTACTTACAGCCTTCACGTTTACAGTCAAACGCTGATATCATAGATAGCTTTTATAGAAAAAAAATATTCTTTGTACTTTTTAAGTTTCTACTCGCATGTACACACTATCTAAAAAACACTAAACCGCCTTGTTTAAAAACAAACCGCAAACTTTATATCCGGCGATTTACTTAAAAAAATGTTTACTAAAATCGTTTAAAAAAATTAACACATTTTTTTTCAGCTTTACACTGTATCCCGCATATAGCAGATTAGATAGAGGGTACCTAGTTTTAAGTCACTTCACTACCCATTTTGTCTTGTTTCCAGAGCTATAAAATGAAAATAACTAATTTTTCCGATTGGGAATCGAACCCACAACCATCTTACTGCGCCATTTTAATAATATCTTTTATTTATTTTTTAGCTTCTAAGAAAACATATTCGGCGTTAAGTTCTGCCACTTAACACACAATGCAGATATACATACATAATACAGAGTAAAGCTAAAAAATATCCGCGCCTTTAATTTATTTTATTTACAGTTCAAGCGCTCTAATGTTCTTATTTTTATACTCGTGCTTACAACTTACTTATTAATTGACTTCCGTAAGGAGGAGGTTATCAATTCGACTATATTTTTTATGTTTGTTACTTCAGAACTTCTGACTGGGTGAACCGATTTTGATGATTCTTTTTTTATTTGAAAGCTGGTGCTTCTCGTGTGGTCCCATTTTAATTTGGTCTGTTTCTGACAATGTTATCCATGAGGAAATCACATTTTTAAGGGCCAATTTTACCGGTTACGAATAAAGTTTAAGATCTAATAATTAATGCTATCTTGCAGACAAATGATGATAATACAAAATAACTGTTTGATATATTTTCAAGAATATTTTTTCCATTAATGAATAATAATAGTAGGTAGCAATTCAGACGATTTGTTACATTTTTAAATTACAAATAAGTATGTAAAAATAAATGAAAATAAGGAAGCCAGTCGTGGCGCAGGGGCACAAAGTGTGCCTGTAAATCGACTGGTTGTGGGTTCGACCCCCACTCGAGGAGATGAAATATTTATTTATATTCATATTTTCATTTCTTCGCTCTGGTGTCGAAGGGAAAGCGCGGCGTTGAGTTCCGCCACTCAACACGCAATGCCTCCAGAAATTGGAAAGTGTGGAACGGAGTGTTTTAACACTAGGTTCCCTCTGCCTACCCTGCTGTGTGCGGGATACAGCATGAAGCTGAAAAAAAAAATGTAAAAATAAAATGCATTTATCAAATGTGTATCTACTAGAAACTGCTATTCAAGACCTGTGAAACTATAAACAAAAACAGATAAGGCTGTCCGGGACTTTATCAGGCAGTGGTGAAACTGGCCCTAAGAGTTAAATTTGCATTAAGTAGGTACGTGCGCGACAAATGAACGAATAACTCAATATTATTCGATAATTGATAATTCTTTTATTATTAGAAAGGATATAATTTAAGGGTAGTTTAATAACAGGATCGGGTGGAAGTCGATTTATTTAATTTGTTAAAAATTGTAATTATTGTTATAATGTTAGCATCTCTATATATCTCTGATACAAAGACAATTGCTTAGAGTTATCATTTGGCAAGAAAATTTAACACAGCGGGACTTAAACCAGCGTATCCATTAAAATCAAATCTCAGCACGTTAACTTGAAACGTTGAAAAAACACTTTAAAAATATTAAAAATAAGTTTTTTTCTCTTCTTTCTATAGGATAGCTACGGGCTTGAGGTCATAAACCTTTACTTTTTATCATTAAGCGATTATTTGACCATAGCTTGTGAGTAAACAACAGTATTTATTAAACTGATAGTCATATCGTAAAAAATAAAATTTATATTTGTATTAGATACATATTTTTTGCTGTGTGTGCAACTGTAATGTTTAATTATGAAACATGTGATTTGTGATTTTTTTTCACTTTCCGCTCTTGTCTAAGTTGAAGCGAACCAGATCAGGGCGAGAAAAAAATATTTTCGTTTTTACCACCGAACCAAATATGTTTTGTATTGTTTAATTGTTTGTATTGTTTAAAAATCAATCTAATAGTATCAGTCCACTTCAAAATAAGTCTGGGCACCATGAAGTTAGGTTTTCTAAACTTTTGTACATTGTAAATTCGGGATAAAAAATAATCAAAAGTAAGAATAATCCTGAAATCAAATCTGCGCAGCCATCTACAGCCAACTTCATGGAAGCCACGACTTGTCGACCGTACTGTACAAACTGAAAGTCACACTAGCTTGCAAATATAATATAGTCTGTAGGTACGTAAAAAGTTGGTGACTCAAATTTTGAGCTATACCTACAGAATGATAGACAGAATTATTTTCTTATTTTAGTCTTGATAATATTGACTTTCTTATCAATTATAATGTATCCAAGTTGTTATATTATGTCAAGTTCAAATATATAACCGACTTTAAAAAAAACTAATTTATGTTTAGATAATTCAATAACAATTACAAAGGCTTTTAAGTTAAATTTTGATACCCTTACCCCGTATATAGCACATATGGCAGGGCTAAAAGAACATAGTGTCTCGACACTCTCCCCTATCGTTTGAATTAATGAATAAACGACACTCTCATTCTCTCTCCATTCTTACGTCCATGCTCACGACCATTTATTGTATTCAGTCTGACCCTTATAATTTCTCTTAGATGGTTGGTCACAAAAAAATGAAACGCTCGCTGGTTTTGTAATAATTAAGTACCTAGGTATTATAGAAGTAACAGTACAAAATACATTTTTTTTTAATTGTTGTCTATCCGTTTGTAGTTCGTTTTCCACACAAAACCTACAAGATAATGGACAGGTTTTGATGTTTTTTTTTGTTGTATCATTACTATTAGTTCTCGGCAACATACATACCTACTTCGCTTCCCGATAATTTATTTCAAAGATCTGAGTACTTGATATGAAAACTTACCAGCCCGCCTAATTAATCTATAAGAGATATTAATTTAGTCTACCATAACAACTGTAACATATATACCTATAATATATAAAAAAAATCCTTCACGTTGGAATCGAATCCACAATCACCGTGTCCGCGCAACTAGACAGTCAATCATAAATGATAAGGGGCAATTTTTGAAATATAAAGTTCATTATAATATTTTGTACGAGAGATAACGCGTGAATAAATACAGTGGGCGGTTCGGGACCACAGTTAGACAGCTTTTGGTATACAAAATGGACGTTGGTACAAAATGGAAGCTACGAAATATTATTTTCTTGTTTTTGGTAAGTTATTGTGTTAAGCATTCATTATATTAATTATTTGAACCCAAGTTTTGAGAATGACTACTCAGGCTATTTTCATTTCCTAGCTCTTCTTCTGGTAACAGAAAGTGCGGCGTTGAGTTACGTGACAACATGCAATGTGTTCAAAAATGGACGAAAAATGAGGAACGGGGTGTCTTAACATTAGGATCGCTCTGCCTACCCTGCTTAATGCAAGATAAAATGAAAAGCAATTTTTTTATTTTACTCACAAGTAATACTTATTATAAAAAAAACAAAACAGTTTCGCGTTGTCAATACGGCAGAGTAGGCTAAGGGAACCCAATGTTCACCACGCACCGCGGTGCGTGGGGAACCACGCACCGCCTAATTTTTGAGATTAGCAGAGGGGGAACATGAAAATAATTTATACTTCCAAATGGGAATTGAACCTACAACCCTCGCGCTTACAGACAAGTAAATCGTATAGACATATCAAATTTGTAATCATTATACATTATTGAATGAACGACAACCTATCATTATAATCGACATTCAATTTGTTACCTCATCACTTGTCAGTTATTTTTATACAGAGGGTAATTTCATTTAAAATTATACGCTTTGAAATTTAACTTTTATCTTAGCAAAGTTAGTATCTAAGAAAACAAGTTTTTAAGTTTTTTTTTGTTTTGTGACCACGGAATTCCATAATACGTTTTAAAAAATATTTAAAATACTGAAATGACTAAATTATACGCGATAAAAATGTGAAAATTTATTGTTAGATAGAGAAAGGAGCTCAGACGGTCGAGGCGAATGTTAATGTGACGGCTACCAAAATATATGGCTACATTTTGGTCTCAAACCTCAGGCACTGCCCTGAGCTCCTCACACTGAAAAGTGATAGACATCTGTACTGTAATGTTAATATGATAGTAACACAATTAGTTTCTTCTATTGTAACAAGATTAGTTTTCGTTTTTTAGTTAATTCATTATTTTTTGCACTCACTTTTTAGATGTCCACGGTTTATGCAAATGTGCCTAAATATAAGTTGAATAATGGAAAAGAAATGCCTGCTATCGCTCTTGGAACATACCTTGGATTTGATCAGGTAAGTAAAATTAATTTTATTGATATATTATTTCGTGTTTTCGTCTGTTTGTGTTTTTGTTTAGCTGTGTCCTGCATACAACAGAGTATGCAAAGGTCACTAGGTTTTAGTGATTGATAATACAATCCGTTTCCCAACCACTGCCTAATTTTCGAGACATTTCGTTGACTGACAGAACTCTACATCACAGTACGTCCTATTCGGAGAAAAAAATGATAATAATTCGTTCGTTTCAAATTGAAATGTTCTTTGAATATTTTCCTCCGTAATCCTTTAATTTCAATAACAAAAAATAAGAAGCATATTTACCATATAGGTTTAAAATAATAAAAACAGTTTCATATTGGGTCCTCATTGCCTACACACATTTGAAAGAGTTAGAAGGAGACGTCTAATTATAATTACTGAATATAATTTGTGTATCTAAATTATGTATCTAAGTAATTTATTGTATTGGTTACTTGCTGTGGTATCTAAATTCTCTTTTTTCAGTGTTAAAATAAGAGTAAAGACTTATAAATCTATTTCATTTTTTATTGTGCAAATTATTTATGTCATACAAATATACGGAAAAATTTTATAGTGGCAGGAGCAACAATTTTTTTTGACATTGGACATTTTGACATATAGAATTAGCGCCAAAAGTGCTAAGTGCGGATGGAACCTTATTTCTAATACTTTATTTTCCAGTATTTTTAAGTAATTTCTTTAAAATTATTTAATTGAAAAGTATAGCAATATTTTAATTTTTCCATTTGTATTATTTATATTTCATATGTTACATACATATATATTTTATTACAATTACAGAATGGCATGGTAAAATCACATAATAAACAACTTCGAGATGTAATCATGAAAGGTATAGATGTAGGCTATAGACATTTTGATACAGCCTTTATATATGGCACTGAGGAAGAAATAGGAGAGGCTGTGAGAATTAAAATGGACCAAGGCGTCGTGAAACGAGAGGATGTGTTTATTACAACTAAGGTGATAATAATGTTGTAGATATTTTTTATGACTTTGTTGCAAGTGTAATTTGTATATTAGAAAAATGAGAGCTATGTTCTCTGAGTTGGTATAATAACTTATAAGATTAGTAACTGTTGGCGTAAAATTTTCAGTCAATCTTATTTTTTTTCTATATACAGTGATTGTTGAATGAATAAAGTAACGTACCCTTTTAATATGTTTTTAGCTATGGAACACTTCACATAAACGAGAGCAGGTTGTGCAATCGATCAGAGACTCTCTTCATAAAATGGGACTAAACCATGTCGATTTATTTCTTATGCACTGGCCTATGGGGTTAAATGTGAGCATTTAAATGAATTATTATATTTTATTTACAGCTGGTATGCTTTAATGTTTAATTGCTTAGAATGGTTTATTAATTTTGAATAGCTTATTAATCAACTTTAAAAAACAGTTTGACATATGTCTATGAATTGTTGGAATTTCTCGGAAATGAAAAGTCATAAAGATACTCGTACATGATGATCTTTTTTGACTTTAATGAAATATATTCCAATTTAGTGAACGGTAATAGTTAATTAAAATCGGTTCACAAGTTGGATATTCACCACAATTCTGGAGTGGAGATGTAGAATATGAGTAATTAGTTAATTGAAAAAAAATAAAGTCGATTTCATTACTTAAAATTGGCTTTTATCCATAAAAGCATTATGTATATCCTAAGGCTAAGATCTAAAAAGGCTAGTTAATTATTAATATGTCCTATTATTATTGTATCTTATACTTATAAGTCGATTTAAAAAAATATGTAATGTATAAATCGATTTAATATAATCAATATATTATAAAAATACTGTTATTGTGTATCAGGACGACTACACTCATTGTCAAACTGATTATATGGAAACTTGGCGGGGCATGGAAGACGCTGTGCAGTTGAGTCTCGTCAAATCTATTGGAGTTTCCAATTTTAATAAGGAACAACTGGAGCGCGTTATCAAGGAGAGTAATATAAAGCCTGCAGCGTTACAAATTGAGGTAAAAGTGACTAAATAAATTATAATGTATGCGAGTGTCATAGTGGACTACGCCACGAGGGCTGCTCTTTTATATTACTTAAGTATACATATTTTTTGTGTTTATTAATTTCAGGTTCATCCACAAATGATTCAATTAGAGTTAGTAAGTTACGCCCAATCTCAAGGCGTTGTAGTAATGGGCTATAGCCCGTTTGGTTCTTTGGTAACGAGATTTGGCATATTGTTCCCTGGACCCAGGATCGATAATCCAATGCTTACGGAAATTGCTAAAAAATATAAAAAAACCACGCCCCAAGTGGTTCTGAGATGGCTGGTAAGTGTGAATAGTATAAAAGTATATTAATTTTTAATGGTCACTAAAAATAAATTATAATTTCAAAGTCTATGGGACAAATATTAAAGACCTTTTTCTAAACGCCTTGTTCTTTCCATTTTTCGGCATTAACAAAAGGAACTTAAATTAAACCTTGTCTGTCTCTTTTAATTCTTATCGGTTTTCATAAATACTAAAAATATAAATACCTGTACCCATATAATAGTGGTGGCAATATATTTGAAAATGAATTGCCACCACTATTACGAGTATATATTATACATTCCGGTACTTAGTTACTTGATTCTTATGCTATTATCGCTACACGAAAATAAACGAGTCAAAAATCCTGAAAAATGGGAGATATCTCAAAATTAAATAAAAGTTAGATTACTACTACAGTCATACAAATTCGTAATAAAATATGGCACTACAAAAATAATTAAGGCCAGACAACGCGCAGGGGATAAAGCTTGCGACTATAGATGTGACAAGTTGTGGGTTCAATCTCCACTTACTTACAGAATTTGGTGGAAAACGGGGAACGGAGTATCTGAAAAGTAGGTTCTCTTTGTCTACACTGCTGTATATTGCAATTTTGCATATTTACAAAATAGTGCCTGTTTTGTTTTGTTTTGTTGTTGTGTTTTATTAAAAAAACTTTTTATATTAAGTGTGGAATAACACTTTAAAAATGTTTAAAAAAAAGTTAATCATTATTAATGAATTAATCATTCGCTAGCTACTATATGCCTATAAAAATATTCTGTATTTATATTAACTGTACCTATATATAAAATTTCCCGATTAGGCTTTCAAATAATTAATTAATATATTTATCTAATTTCACAGGTGGATAGAAATATAGTACCTATACCCAAAACGGTGAAATACTCGCGTTTGAAAGAAAACATCGATATTTTTGACTTCGAGCTCACACCAGAAGAGATCCAGACTATAAACAAATTTGAAACGCATAAAAGATATACGTTCCCATCTTTTTGGCAAACACATCCATATTATCCATTTGAAAAAATTGAAAATCCCATAGCGGATCCGTTTGTCAAAACTCCTAAATAATTAAAACTGTATGTTATTATTTTTTTAATTTATTTAATAGTTAAGAGTCCTATTTTAATATATTAATAATGATTACAGCTTCGGAGTCTTTCTCTGCTCGAGTAGTTATTAGTATACTAGAATAAGTCCATCATGAAAATTAAGAAGTCAATGTTTTATTGTGAATTCATGATTACATTGACTTAGTAACTCAATTATTGTTTTTTATTGAAATCAAGACTGATATGTTATTAAATATTGTTAAGCAAATACTACATAATACGGTAATAAAGATTTCGTACCTAAGAAAATACTCATTTATTTAATTCCTAGATAATAAAGCAACGAATATAAAACTACACAACTCACAAAACAAGAATGATATTAATCTTGAGACTTAAAATAAACATATATCCTATAATTTAAATATTATCTCATGTGAAATTGCCTTATTCAACCGTCATGTTTGACATTAATATCTGTATTAATGTCAAACATGACGGTACTACGATTATAATCTGTTGTTAAAACTAAAACGTCAAAATAAATAAGTTCAGAAATTATGAAATACTCAATTTGTGCCTATGAATACAAAATAGTTATTTATAATCAAAATATTATCTTTTAATGAATAAACTAATAATAATATAAATAAACATATAAATTACTTATCAATCTTATCAATATAAAAAAAAAGTAATCATTAACATTTAAAAGGTCTGTCAATAAAATTAAAGAACGACACATAAGTCGAACAACGGAGTAAAGCGCATCGGCTACAAAAATCAAATATCCACCATATTTGCTATTTTATATTAATTATTTATAATTTTTAATATAAAACGACGTTAATAGAAATTAGACACTGTGGCTAAGGTGACGCCGTTCCCGATTATGACTTATTCCGGTAGGAACAAATTCGAGGTGAGATATCTATTTGCGTTTTTGTTTGTGTTTTCATTTTGTATAACAGCTGACATTATATTATAGATATATTACATACCTATAACAATTTTCTTTGTTCACTAACTCTAATTACAATCCTTATTTACTTTTAAACCGTTTAGTATTTGCTTCAAATAACATAACAGACAATCTATTTATAAAACACATTTATTTATTCTTTTGTTTATCACATGCGATGATAAATTTAAATTGGATATTTAATGTAATCATGAAGTTCAGTCACCCTGTAAGTTCGCTAAACTTATTACCGTTATGTGAAGACATAGCTCATTTAGATTTAGAAATGGTTAAAATATATATAATACAATGTTTCTATCTAAATATACTTTATATATAATAGTTTTATATTGATTTTATGTGTTTATTTATATTAAATGGTTTGTGATTTATGTTTTATTGCCGTTTGTAATGTATCTTGTAATTGCGGTTTTATAATTAATTTATGCTATAATAATTAATTATATACATTGTTTTCTTTTTTATTATAAATTATATTATGATTGTAAGTGATTAGTTAATAATTAATATTTGTTACAATACATTTTCTTTCGGGTAACAATTTTTATTAGAAACATAGTATATTATTTTTTTCTACAGAAAAGTAAAAACTGTTAGTGTCAAGGAATATTGAATGTTTATTACTATTTTTTTTAAAGAATATTTTGATAAACATACTTTAGTTCATGATGTTCCATCTAAAAAACCTTTATTACTATTACATATTCTTGTATTATATGTTTACTAGTGACTCAAATGTCTTTCAAATAATATAATGCACTAAAATTGTACTTATTCCTATTACATTAATAGTTCCTAAAAGTAATAAAAAACACCAAATTATATTCTTGTATTTCATATTAATTAACTAACGTCTTTTCACATCAAATTATCACTGGTAATTTAAAATACACATTTCTTAATATGTTCAATAATATCAATTTTTTGTTATAATTTCAGATTTCTCGATTCTCCCACGAGGATGAGAATCACATAAACAAAAAGCTGCCCAAAGAGTTATTGCTACGCATATTATCCTATTTGGATGTGGTTTCACTATGCAGATGTGCTCAGGTATTAACTATGACTGTTTTTTTTCTAGCATCATGCATAATCCTACATATTGTTATAAATGTTGTTAACAAGCTTAAAATAGATGCTGCTGTGATGAAGTGAGACAGGGTTCAATCCTCAGTTTGGGAAATTAATTAACATTAAAACATGAAAGTATAGTGTTAAGTTCCGGCACACAACATACAATGTCTAATACAGGCAAAATTCCATTGACATTAGGTGCTTTCAAGCTTGTGATTAAAAACCTGAAGCTATTAATAAAAATCTTTTTATAGAAAAAAAAATTATAGCAATGAATCTCATCTCTGTTTATTGTAGTAAATTGAATTATAGAATGTATTTGTTTATTTTGGATCAATGGCCTCATTTTATTTTGTACTTAATTACTTTTATCTACATTTAATCAATATATTTATGTTTATCACACAATAACTAAGTATGTAGTAAAAGTTGGGACCGTTGTGGCACAGGGGCACAAACATATATCTGTAACGAGACGGTTGTGGGTTCGATTCCTACTTGGGGAATAAATTATTTTTTAATATTTTCATTGTCAAGAGTATCCACTCTTGACGAAAGAAGGAAAGACGAAACGAGAGGCGAAACACCTTTGGCGCTCTGTTTTCTTTGATTACTCCGCTATGGATACAGTGTGAAGCTAATATATTATAAGTAAGTAATATTTTCATTTCTTCGCTCTGGTACCAATGCATTATAATATTTTATTCATGTGGTCTGTGCTAAGAGGACTTAGTGATAAGACACTTCGTTTACTTTGATTAAATTTTATGAAATTGCACTACTAATGTAGTCAGTAGTCACTCCCATGTATTTTCACTATATTGTAATTATTTTGTAATCAAAATATAAAAGTTATTTTGAAATTTAATTTGTTTTTATTTTTTATTTGTTTATTAAATGAAATTGAGGCCATTGTGGTGTATTTCTAGTGGACTTCCACCCGGGGCAAAAATGAACAAGGCAAATGTCTCTAAAAATCAGCAGGATGTGGAGAACGGAATATTTTACACTAGGTTCCTTTCTGGCTAATCTGTTAAATTTATTGAATGTGAAGCATTTTTTTTATCAATATTGTTTCATTTTTTTTATTTGAATGTTTTTTAATTTTTTCTGCAGGTATCGAAACTATGGAATATCCTAGCTCTCGACGGCTCTAATTGGCAAAGAATAGATTTGTTTGACTTCCAAAGAGATGTAGAGGTAGGTAATGTTGTCATTTAATAAAATCTTTGGTCATATATTTAGCATTAATTTTTAAAACTCAATGTTTCGAGCACTTCACAGTAGTTAGTCCATGGTCACAGGTAGACCCGTTACAATAATATAATATTTTTTGTATGTTTACACTGTGAAAATATTCTCTCTGGTAAACTGGAGAAAGGAAGTGTTAATGGTAACTAACAGCTTAACACTAGGTTCCCAGGTTCTCTCTGCCTATTCTGTTATGTGAGTTATATAGTGTGAAGCTAAAAAGCAATATTTGTCTTACATTTGCAGGGTCCTGTAATTGAAAATATATCGCAACGTTGCGGCGGTTTTCTCAGACAGCTATCATTGAGAGGATGTGAGAGTATCGCTGACGGTTCGATAAAGTCTTTGGCGCAGGTAACCGGTTCATTTCCTGCTGTTTTATATATTTTTTTATTAAATGTTTTGTAGATTTAAAAAGCGTTTTTTTTAAGTGGTGAAATTTTAGTTTTAGAGAATTACATTATTCTCCCACATATAGTTATAATATATTCTTTAAATAAAGCTGTTTTAGGCCATGGTACAAGCGCGCGTTTATAAACGTGACAGGTTGTGGGTTCGATTCCCACTCGAGGAAATGAGATATTTCATATTTTCATTTTCATGCTCTGGTAACGAAGCACAGGGCGGCATTGATTTCCGCGAATTAACACGTAGTGCCTTCAGAATTCCGTGGAAAGTGGGGAACGGAAATGTCATAATGAGAGCGGAGTGTCTTAACACTAGGTTCCCTCTGCCTACTACAGCAGAGTGTCTTAACACTAGGTTCCGCTATGTGCGGGGGATACAGCGTGAAGCTGATAAAAAAAATTGTATTAGAAATATTTTTTAAATGCAATTAAAATTTCAAAGTTTTTTTTTATTTTTAGGAAGAGTATTACTTTTATTTATTTTTTTCACTTGCATACAATCTATTTTTTTATACTGACGACAGTATGTATGATGTGTATGTCTTTGCGATAGTTGTAGGTTCGATTCCAACTCGCGGGTCTGAATTTTTTAAATTTCCTCGATCTGATAGTAAAAAATGTTGCGCTGAGTATTCTCTGTTACCAGTGTCTCTAATTTGCTCTATGCTATCAATTCTGTTATATATAAGATACAGTGTAAAGGTAAAAATACCACTATTATAAGTTGTGAAAAATGTTGTCTTTTTTATACGTATTTCCTTTACAGTCGTGTCCGAACATAGAGGATTTGAACTTGAACAAATGTAAGAAACTAACAGACCAAGCTTGTCAAGCGCTCGGCAGGAAGTGTGGGAAATTACAAAAGTATGTATAATTTATTATTTATTAATATATATTTTACAGTACAGTCGACGAGTCGTGGCCGCCCTAAGTTTAGGTTTACCGAACTTTTGAGCGTTGTGCAGTCGCGTTCGGGAACAAAATATTCACAAATAAGAAAAATCCTAAAATCAAATCTGCGACGACAGCTACAGCTAACTTCAGGGCCGATTTCACTCCGAGATTGTATAGTGTACATGTAGCGGGCTATATTCAAATACGTTATCAACTATTTCTAAATCTCCTATTTCTTTTATCAGCTTCACTTTTTATCTTACAAATGGGGTAGGTCTTGCCAGAGTGGAGAAGTGAAAATAATATATATAGAAATATATATAAAATAACTTATTTCCCAGAGAAGGATCGAACTCATAACCATTGCGTTATCAAACCTATATGTATTTTTATTTTAGTCTAGAATTATGATCGAATAACGATCGATTTTTCTTTTATTTTTAAATCTTTCTTACTTAAACGTTTGTGAAGATGAATATTTGTTTCGCTTTCATGCAAAAACTACTGAACGGATTGAGATTTACACATCAGAATAGCACATAGATAATAATTTATGTAAAAAATTGTATAATTTGATATAAAAAATTGTATAATATGAGGCCAATCGTGGCGCAGGGGCACATAGTGTGACTGTAAACCGACTGGTTGTGGGTTCGATTCCCACTCGAGGAGATGAAATTTATATTTCCATTTCTTCACTCTGGTGTCGAGGACAAGCGCGGCGTTGAGTTCTGCCACTCAACACGCAATGCCTCCAGAATTCGGCAGAAAGTGGGGAACGGAGTGTCTTAACACTAGGTTCCCTCTGCCTACCCTGNGCAGGATACAGCGTGAAGCTAAAAAAAAACTTATTGTTATTTACAGAATAAACCTCGACTCGTGTCCAAGTATAACGGATATATCGTTAAAAGCCTTATCAGACGGATGCCCAGTAAGGATTTATATATTTTTTAATAATAAAAGCTTGTAGCATAAAAAACTTTTAATCATTTAAGACGACAGTGGGACAGACAGTGGTCCGGCTTGTAGAAATATTTGCGTCTATATTGAGATGTAGAGTGGCGACACCCTACGCCGTTATTTGAACTAACTTTACCAAAATGTGAATAATCAAATATTATATATTTTTCTAGTATAGGGTGAACTCATAATCATTGTGTTTACAGTCAGTCACTTTTTCACTACAGCACAATAGCCTTTTAAATCTATTTAATCCTTTTAAGACTTCACGCAGTATGTATATGGGGGCATATAGGAGAGTAAGCAGCTACTCGTGTCAATGCCGCGCTTTGTCTAAATCCCAGAGCAAGGAAATTCAATTAATTCAAATCCCCGAGTGGAAATCGAACCCACAACTATTGCGTCTGGAGTCGCACATCCACTACACACACAAATATTTACATATTTTTTTTATATTAGTAAAATGTTTTTTCTATTTCAGCTTCTTACACACGTGAACGTATCTTGGTGTCAATCTATAACGGAAAATGGCGTCGAAGCGTTAGCCCGCGGATGTCCTAAACTGAAGAGTTTTATATGTAGAGGTATGTTACTTGTTACTTGAGGACAGTGGGTTCGAATATGAGTTAGGGAAAGATTGTAAGGTATTTTTTATATTTTTCAGGGTAGTTGTAAAATGTATTTTGAGCATTAGTGTCAATAACTTTCCTTGTTATTTATTTAACTCGAACGCTGTTAATATTATTTTTATTATTAGAACCCGCAACTAACATCCTTAAGTTAATAATAATATATGTTTTTGTTCTAGGATGTAAAAACGTAAATGACAAGGCAGTTTCCTGCTTAGCTACATATTGCCCAGACTTGGAAGTCCTTAATGTACAGGGATGTGATGTAAGTGTATAATTATTTTGAATGCCGTAACATTTACTAAGTTGTTACTAAGTTGAAGGAATAAAAATATTTAATATTCTATTCTCCCGAGCGGGAATCGAACCCAGAATCTGTCTTGGTTATGTTTGTGCCCCTACGACTCGACTGGCTTCGAATAATTCTATAATATAATAGTCCTAGGTAACTCCGACTGTGAGGCAGTCGTCGGTTCCTTCCAAGTTCCATCTGCCCACCCTGCGGCGTTAAGCTAGAAAACTTTTGACCGTGACATAGTATTACCTACAGCCTCCTTGAGATTAGCTTGTTAAACCAAACAAATTAACTAAGAATATTTTTTTGTATAACCTACTTTGCATACAGCAAATTAAGAAATTAGTGTGAAAACCCTTCGTTCTCCATTTTTCGCTCAAATTTATGTATTGAATACAGCAGTTCAACGTCACTTTTTGTAATTTACCAGAGCGGAAAAACAATTAAAAAAAAATTCTCCTTATCGAAATCAAACCCATAACCAACACACTTACAATTACTCTTTCAGAACTTAACAGACGAATCAATATCAAAACTCGGCCCCTCCATGCGTCGCCTATGCGTATCGGGATGCTCACGGCTCACGGACGCGGCGTTGAGCGCCGTCGCGGCACACTGCCCCGAACTGGTGACCCTCGAGCTGGCGCAGTGCGCCCATCTCACTGATGCTGGATTCCAGGCTTTGGCTAGGGTGAGTGTGTGAGAATTTGGGGATTTTTCAGGTTGGGAACCTAGATTTTTTCATTTTGGGAACCTAAAATATTTTGTTATGATACTTATGAAATTTTCATTTTGAGATTTTTTTACCATTACGAAAATTTAATTTCGTTCATCGTTCTTTGCTTTTTATTTTAGAAGCCTAGGAATATTCCATGTTGGAAATCAAGAAGAATTTTATTTTGAGAACATTGTTGAAAATGTCATTCCTTTAATTTTTACATTTGAAAATATTACATCATTATGCCTGCCTATTTATTGCCTTTTAAGTTCCGCCCAGGTTAAAAGTTTTTATGCGTACGCAAAAACGGGGAATTTCATTTTGGAAACCTAAAAATTTTCGATTTGAAAAAAATCTTAGCCAAATTTGATCAACAGAACCCTTCAGCTGTGTGGAATATATACATAAAAAGCATTTTCGCCCAAATTCAAATTTGAACTCGCGATCTCAAAATTTCAAAATAATATAGGTTATGTATTTCTTTCCCAGAGTTGCAGAATGCTAGAACGAATGGATTTAGAAGAGTGTGTTCTTATAACGGATACTACTCTCGTTCATTTGGCCATGGGATGCCCGCGACTTGAGAAACTGGTAAAAAAAACTTTTTCTCTCCTTTTGAAAATTTTCAAGACATTACGTATTGAGTGGCGGATATCAACTCCGTGCTTTGTCTTGTTACCAGAGCAAAGAAATGAAAACAGTTTGTTTCCTCGAGTGCAAAACGAGTACTTTTATTTTTTGTTTTCGTAAAAGTTATTACATGACATAATTTAAATGCAAATTAGATTCCGCCTTTTTACGAATATTTTGTAAGTTAAGAACGCTTAGACATTAGAGATTCAAAAGTACGGGTTGAAATCCTGTTTTATATGTATAAATTTTTACTTACCTCTTGCTATATATGAATATTGGATATTGTATCCAATATCCAATTTTGTACTTAACTCATTCCATGTATTAAAGATATAAATATTTATTATTACGATTTGAAACTACGACAGATATCTTTGATTGGGTATATTATATCTATACTATTCGTGGTTTTGAACCCGCCCCTCTTACACCATCCAAGCGCTCTGACCACTATATTCTCATCAAGCCTCGTTGAAATTCTTATAAGTGCACTTACTACTTTTATAAAAACGTCAACGTAGGTTGATGAGAACGAATAGTGGTCAGAGTAAGTGAGTTCAAATCCGGCTGTGTTTAAAATTTTGAAAATGCAAAAAAATTATAATATCTATTTTACCTCGGCCGTCAAGTGAAGTGAATTTGTAATTAACAAATTATAATAGAATAATTTGGATTATTGGCCAAAATCGACAATTATCCCAAAGTCGAAGCAAATGTATACATTACATCTTTATGTTATCTGTTTTCAGACGCTCTCGCACTGCGAATTGATAACGGACTACGGTATTAAGCAGCTGTCGATGTCGCCATGTGCCGCTGAACACCTCACTGTGCTTGGTGAGACTTTTTTAATTTTTTTTTAATATATATTTTAGATTCACCTGTAGCACGCATAGCAAAGTAGGTAGAGGGAACCTAGTGTTGAGACACTCCGTGATACGTTGAGAATACACAATTTCTGTGTGTCGAGGCCAGTCATAGTGCAGGGGCACAAGCGTCCAACTGTAAACATGACATGTTGGTGGTTTGATTCCTACTGGAATCAAATTCACCATGTGGGGAACTGAGTATCTTAATACTAGGTTCCCAGGTTCCCCCTGCCTACCTTGCTTTGTGCACACAGCATACAGCTATAAAAACAAGAGTTGCAGAGCAGAAAGTAATTAATTCTCGAGGTGAGATTGAACAACCATTGGGTCATACCAGCCTAACAGTGTCCCACTATAACGCGAAGATATCGAATCTTTCTTCTAAAATTACAATTAAGTAATGTCATAACAATGATTTTTTTTTATTTTTTAAAATATTATAAAATTATAAATAAATTAAATAATAAATAAAAATTTTTTAGACCTTTTTTTATTTGTATTCATTCATTCTGGTAGACAAAGCACGATGTTGAAATCCGCTACTCAATAAACGATGTCTTGTAAATTAGACAAAGCGTGGAAGACGGAGTGTCTTAACACTATATTCTCTGTGCCTACCTGGCTATAAGCGGAATATGGCGTGAAGTTAATTTTATATTTTCCCCATTCGTTTATTAGTGTTTTTTATTTTCCAGGTTTAGATAACTGTCCACTAGTAACAGATGGTGCACTAGAACACCTCATCTCGTGTCATAACCTGCAGCTGATAGAACTGTACGACTGTCAGATGGTAACGAGGAACGCTATACGCAAGCTGAGGGTAAGTGGGGGTTCGATTTTGTGAAGAAACATCTTAAACACAATTGTTACAAAAAATGTCCACTTAAGTTTTTAAAATATTGAAAATGCAGTATATAATATTTTTTAAGTTCTTCCTTTTATTTATATATTTTTTGTCATTTCGATCGTCTCTACCCAAAAAGCCAAATAACTGAAATAAAATATCAGGATTCTAAAAATTTTTTTTCATTTTCCAGAATCACCTTCCAAATATTCGAGTACATGCCTATTTTGCCCCAGTAACCCCTCCAGTTACAAGTAGCGGCGCCCGACCTAGGTACTGTAGATGTTGTAATATTATATGAATAATACTATATTATCATATTTATAACGTATATTTATTATCTGTAATATTGTATAAAAAAATTAGGAAAAAAAAATTTTCATGAGGTTAAATATTTTTTGATCTTTACCTTTTTTTCAGTTTTTAAGTGACTTTTGGTGTATGTATTGTAAATTGTTTTTTTTTTTTTGCTTAAAGCAGTGTTATTTGATCTAAGTACTGTAGATGTTGTAATAATGTAGAGTATTTTTATATATTTTTTATTAATATAATATGTATAAATAAATATTTAATCTGTATAATTTTATATGTATTATGGGCAAAAAAATTATCGCAATTTTTTTTCATGAGGCTGAATATTTTTTTATCTTTGATTTTTTTGTACTTGTATTGTTATGTTGTTTCTTTTTTATTATTTAACTTAAAAAAAAAACAAAATTCACTATTTCTCCATCAAGTTCTAAATTACATAATGAATAGTTAAATATACCGGCTTAAATAACTTAAGTAGTAAACAAATCCTAAAATTACTAAATAATTTATAATTAAATATAAACATATAGACAGACATACTAACAGTTTATATTTTCACAAAAAGAAACATCCCCTATATAAATGTTGCATACAATGAAAGTGTTAGGTCGTAACTAACAGTAGATATATAAAAATATTATTAATAATTAATAAATATTTTTTTGTAATTGTAACAATGCTTTAAATTTAGTAATAATTATAGGGTTTATAAGACAATATGATATAATATACATATTAGTGGTGAAGATTGAATGTGATTTTTAATAAAAATCTTTTTTTTAGCTTTTTTTATTTTTTGGCCCACTGTTATTGAAAAAATTAAGTGAGACTATTATGTATTTATTTCATTACATTTCAGTCATTAAATAGTTGAATACTTTAACTTTTTTGTAAAATAAAAAAATGTACTTTTTTTAATATAATGTTTTTTCCCTGAATCAGCTCTCGACAAATCAACAGTCATGTTTATTTAAAGAGTAAATGTGATCAATAAATAATTATCACTAATATATATACTACACATAGCAGGGTCGGTAGAGGGAACCTGGAAACCGGGTGTAAAGACACTCCGTTTCCATTAAGACTTCCGTTCCCCAATTTCCGCCGAATTCTGGAGCCATTACGCCGCGCTCTACCTCTCTAGCAAAGCGACTCCTCGAGTAGGAATCTAACCCACAACCTGTTGTGCTTACAGTCACACGCTTGTGCCCCTGCGCGACGACTGGACTAAAATATATAAATAATTATGTATACTAGTGTCAGTAGATTCAAATCCTCAATTAGTAATGCTTATATTTATATTTTTTAAAGCTTAGCATGTTTCTTAACTCAGCGAAAAGTGTGAAACAAAAACGGTAGCAGTCTTACTTTTATTTTAATAGTATAAGTCCACATAGTAATGTAAAGTTTTATTTTTTTTATAGTAATTAAATCATCAATAATTAAATCAATGATTTTAAGTATAAATCTTATTAAACGTTTTAGAGCGAGTTCGAATCTTGCGGCCATTCTTAATTTTACAGCAGCTTCACGTTGTATCACGCAAATAAGAGGAAAGGCGGAAGAAACCGTACCGTACCGTAGTGTTAAAACACTCCTTTCTTTTCTTAACAATAATTAATAATGATATTTAAAAAATGGTCATATTCAAACTTCACCAAACTACTAATATTTTAGGAATATATACATAATATGTTTATATGATTTCGTGGAATGTACATACAGCGAGTAGTTACAGCTTTATTTTCTTAAAAAACTTCATGTTGAGAGCAAGCAAAGGTAACCTAGTTTTAAAATACTCCGTTCTCCACTTTCCGGCTATTTCCAATAAAGGAAATGACAATATTTAAGATATGATAATTTCTGATTATGAAATTTGAAATCACTACTATCCCTTTTGGTTAGGATTGTCTCCTTTTATAATACAGATTTATTATTAATGAATATGTTATAATGAACATAAATTTTCAAATATATATGATTTTTTGATTAAATAATTAATAATTTTGATTTTGTATTTTTTTTACAGTTTTACATATTTTTCTTTTTTAAATTGAATACTTTACTTAACTTACGCACTGTGGTAAAATATTTTCTTAAGAAGAAGAAACATATACAGCGTGTTCTAACAATTAAATGTACATAAAAAATATTTAAATAATTATAATAATTCCAATCGAACTGTATAATATTTGTTTCTCTAACATTCGTCCATTCTTTTCAATAGATATAATATATTAATAAGTTTCTATTTTTTAATATAAAAAAAAGGTTAACAGTAAATGATAATAATAAAAAATGTATTTTTTTAACTTAATTGTAAGATTTTTTGTTAGTTACTAATATTTTTTAATTGTGATAGTAATATGTTACGCCATATTATGTTTTAAATATAATATATTTTTGGTACATAAATATTTATTATAATATGTAAGCGATGTTCTGTATGTTTGCTTTTTTGTTACCTATTGTTAAGATACAAAATTACAGCTTCACGTTATATCCCGCATATAGCGGGGTATCCAGAGGGAACTTAGTGTTAAGACACTCTATCCACCACTTTTCAAAGTCGCTTATATAAAGGTATGTATATATGCATATTTTTGTATAATTTTATGTATCTGAAATAGAAATAACAACCTGCATTAAATAAATGTATATTATCATTATTATTTTGTTTTTCTTTTTTTTCCTTTTCTTTATTTTTTTCTTTTTTTATATCTTATCCACAAAGTCTTTTATATAAATGTTATGATTATTTTGATAATATCACGGAGTTTACAGCTTCAATTTTCGATGATGATTGTTGATGATTTTTCAATGATGTCAAGTTAAAGCTTTTCAAATTACCCTTTCTTTTACAATAACCTTTGGTGTGTATTTAAGTGTTTCATTGACTTGATGAGTGTATTCACTGAGTTCGCTAAAGTAATGAGCAATTTTGTACACACAAAAAATATCAGTATTTTTTTACTTTATTAATATATATTTTTTTAAATCAATAGTCCTAAATTAAAGTTTTTTTCATGTCCAATTTAGATTTAAGTAACCACACTGCGTGTTCATTGTTCACTAGACGTTCGAATTGTAATAGTACTAAATAAACATTATATGTAACCAATAAAATTGGTATATGTATACTGGCTAAAAATCACTGAAGGTATACAAAATTGTCTACGATTTTGAAGAAATATTTATTTTGGCATAATTCACTTTACGGGTTCGGTCCATGGAGTACTGTTCTCATCTCTGGGCTGGTGATTCTCAGAATCACCTTGACCCATTTGATCGCATACAACGTAGAGCCGTTCGAATCATTGGGGACGCAATGATCTGTGAAAGGCTTGACACTTCGGCTTTGCGTAGAGACGACTCCTCGCTGTTCGTTCTCTATCGCATTTATCATGAGGAGTGTTCTATAGAATTGTTTGACTTCATACCTGCCGCCGAATTTTCAAATCGCACAGTACGTCACATACTCAAATACCATCCACACCATCTGGACACTAACACTCCGCTACTGTGCGGTGTCGTAGGAACTTCCACGCGTCACGCAACTTTCGAATGGTCTACAGTGTTTCAAGTTTACACAGCTGTGTTTTCAGGCCGATGCGTCTTGAGTACCTTTAAAAATCGTCTCTATCTCCACATTAAAGTCCGGCAACGCACCTGTAGTTCCACTGGTGTTGCACACCTGCAGGGTCACGGGCGGTGGTAATCACTTACCATCAGGTGACAGGTAATCTTGTTTGCCTTGTCTTTTCCATAAAAAAAGTGTTAACCAGACCGAGCAAGCAGAAACAGTTGAAGTGAAATCACTCAGTTCTAGGGAACGAAGCGAAGTAATTACTAAATATAATTCTCTTCGTAGGTGGAAATGTAAACCTATTTTTTTAAAACGAGTTCATTCCGCTTAAGCAATCTCTTTCCGTGGGCTCTTGTTGAGTTTTAAAACTCAACGTTAAATTTGTCGAGCTAATTAACTAACATTCATTATGCACAGTCAATTGTCTTTTCATTCCTATATGTTTTCAGTGATTTTTAACAGCATTATTGTAAACTTATAAAGTTGTAACATTGCCTAAAACCTACATATATCTTATGTCTTAGATGTAAAAATAGACTAATATTTTGATCTTATCTAAAATTAATCATTAAATGCGTGTATTCTTAAAAATAACGACCTCTGGTTTAATGGTTCATAGTCACAATTGAAATTACCTTTAAAATGAATAATATATATTATTAGTTAAACTTAAGAAAAAAACAACCACAAATGTTTCCTTTTAGCATTTTTAGTGTAAAACATATTTTTATATATTATTTTAATTTCTAATATACGCATTTAATAGTAAAATCTGTTCAATAGTAAACGAATTAAATAGACTTTCCTTCCAAGTCTCTTTTGTTTATTTATAAGGATAGAGATAGTTCTCTCTACCCTCATAAATAAACATGTACAGTGAGTGTAGTCACTAATGTTATTAAAAAAAATAGATAAATATTTTCATGTATCATTAAAATACTTGTATGAGAAACTTCTTTTTTTTACATCCTGTATATAGATTTATTTTATTATAACGATTATGGGTTTGAATCCTTTTGAAGTAATGAATAGAATTCATTGTTAGTTAATTTTGGCCTTCATATAATTAGTGAAGGCAGGTATAAGTATTAGAACTTAGTGAAGTTAGGTTGACCTAACCTTTAAATGCTCCTCTGGCAGCGTCTGACAGCTACCGCGATAGTTGTGGGTTAGATTCAAACACAGGGGAATGATTATATTTAAATTATTTCCATATCCTCCCACTATTACGGCGTTGTTTCACCGCAATGTCAAAATTTAATTATGTGGGTAACGGAGTGGATCTATAGAAACAAATATATTCTTTCAACTAAAGTTAAACTTAAATATTTATTATTCCTTTAAATACGCCCATTTAAAAACAATGAAGGAATGTTTTTTTTTGTTAAAAGTATGAAGGGAAAGAAATAAAACAAATATCAATAACAATATCTATAAATATGGCACTTTTAATAATCGAAAATCGCTTTTATTATGCATCACCTTAGCAAGTATGAGGTCGATTCGCAATATATTAATTAAAATTATATTTCACTTATTTTATACATCATATATAATGGAAATTACAATATTTATATAATAACATTACATACAATTTTGATAAAATTATAAATAATATGATGTATTTTGGTTTTGTGTCAAGTTACAGTATATATAATTACAATATAATGTAATCAATGATATGTAGCGTATTTGAACTAGTAACTCTTGGATGTCGTCCAATCGTTCTAGTCTACTAAGCGGTAGGTTATCCTGCTTCACTATTTTTTTTATAATATATATAATCTAATGTAATATTTTTTGGATTAAATTTGTTGTGTGTTTTGTTTTAAACGTCGAACCATGTGTTTTATATACAAACATATATATTTTTTTCTATACTCATAATTTATAAATTAAGCAATTTAATATAAGACATTTTTACAATAACTGTTCTATAGTATAATCGTTTGTCGAACATTAGTAACGACATTATCCTACTATGTGACAAAAAAACACATTAAATACACAAAAAAAGGACAAAAATTCCTTATAACAATTCTGTTACTTTCATATTCTGTATGTGGTCGAGAATAGTGACTTAACACTAGGTCCCATCTGCCTAACCTTTTATTTGCGGGATAAAGGCTAAATTAAAAATAAATATATCAGTAGGCTTGAATTTCCATATTTTTTTAAAATTTTTACTGCTAAGGTGATAAGAGTTTCAAATAATACTGCTTCGTTTTATTGTCAGCGACGCTCTGCCATAAATATTTATGTATGTATATACACTTTTATACGCGGGACCTAAGCACATTTTAACATTTTGTACCGTTTTTTAACTGTTTCTATGAAAGTGTAGTCTATATCACAATGGATCTTGGATTATTTTTTGGAAATTGTATTAAACTAAAATATTCTTTTTTACTTATAAAAGTGAATATATAAATAATACTATATTTTTTGGATATAATGTTGAAATAACTAATATTACAATTTAGTCCCAGATATTTTGTCTATTTTATATATTTTTACAATTTTTTGGAAGTAGTAGAATAAAGTAGATTTCGTAACAGATATAAGTTACACTGAAACTAATCTGAGACGTACATACGTTTTTGTCAAATTATACACATAAATATTGAATAAACACATCTATTTTATAACAATAATAGAATTTAATTGAATAAATAAACATATACACATATTTATTAATTTGAAACATATAATAACACTTCTGCAAATAATAACTAATCCACATTATTTTATTTACTTGAAATGAATAAAATTATTTACAGTCATATAAATAGATAGCACATTGTTCGTTGAATGTGTTCTTAAACTTAACATATTAATAACTTTTCACTGTTGAAAAATCTGAGTATTTTTTCTTAAATTTAGACTAATTCCTGAATGGTCCAAAAGTGAAAGAAAATCTACTTTTCCTTTCTACCACTTATGTTATGGTCTCTCTTATGAGGATTGGTTTCTATTGACAGAAGTCATATACATATTTCACAATAAAAATTAAATAAAAAAACACTTATTAGTTTAAAATATTATAATATTTAACGAAAAATAAATTAAACAAATATTTAAAAGTTTTTACACAATTATTAATTGTATAAAAACTTTTTATAAAGTAATAAATATTATAACTTTCAAACTGAAATAAACCAAATATTTAGAAGATGCGATGAATTTGTATAAGCGTGGGGGGTTAATCTCCATAAGCATTTACGATTTTGCTCCAAAACTGTCTTTTTCTTAATAATTTTCTATATAGTAAAGAACAAGAATAGAAGTTAATAATTTAGAAAGCCCATATTACCTAACTAGATAGTCCCACATTGGGCGCCATTTTTTAAAAGGTTTTATAACATATTTTTCAATACACTTCCAAACATTTGGTCATAAATTACATCGAACCAACGAATGAACATGTGAAAAATAAACAGACAGGTCACACTGTGTTTTATTTTCAGCTTCGGAATATACGTCTTAGAAATGAATTGTATGAATATAGCGTTTGGTTATATCAACCAACACGCTTTTATGAGTGGAAGAAGAGTGATTTGCCACTAAATTAAATGGACACTAACGTACATTCCGAAGTATCAACCACAACGTCGACACAACTGGTGGTTATTCAAGCGATATTAAAAGTGCATTTTCATTCTGTTAAAAACAATTCAATAACAACTGTTTAAATACGTTATTTTTAATATATTTTAAAATTGGTTAAACAGTAACGGAAGCCATATTTGTTATCCTTATTCAAAATTCTATATACGAATTTATTGAATAAAAACTAAATTGTATAAATATTACTTTGGTAGTAAATAATCTAGTTACAAATATATTTGTCTCTTTCTAACTTATGACGATCTTAGCGTTAGAAAAGGACCGAGTGCCTTTCCACAGATAATGTATTAAAGTAATTGGATGAAATAACAATTAGAAGTTATTCTTTTGTAACCGCGTGGTACAGATAATATATTAAATAATTGAGAGGAAATTATTAATAAGATTTTACTTTATGACCGCGTGCCTTTCCACAGAAATAATTAGTTGGAAATATTTTATTTGTATAACCGCGTATCTTTCCACACCTAATGTATTCGAAAAATGAGAAATAACTAATTGGATTTTTTTTTTTATAAACTCGTGCCTTCCCACAGATAATGTATTGAAAAATTGGGAAGAAATAAATAATGAATTGGACTATTTTTATTTATGGCTGTGTTAGTTATTGAATCGTCAAAGTACATGCTTAGTTATCTAAAATCTTAGGTCATTCGCAAGGAACGCGATATGTAAGAAAATTCTAATAGCCTATACAAGAATAGCTAATTTTACTATGCGTGATATGCAATCGCAACGTGAGGAGGATATATTAAAATATTGTTTTTGGTATATACATAACATGTTGAAGTATATTTTTAAAAAAGTATTATCTTGTAAAAAAAAATGGTTGCAACTGGATTTTTTCTTTTGTTTTCTAGAATATTTTCTTTTTGTTATTCTACACATATGTAAAAAGAAAGCACTTTTCTTTCCTATGTGTGGAATAACAATAAAAAAAATGGTTATTAATTGTTTCTTTTAAGTGTTGCCTAATTTTTTGAAAAATATATTTCAACAATAGTGTATACAATTCTTACACTATTTAGTTAAAAATTAAAGCGAATTAACTTTAATTATTGTTAACAATATTAAAATTACTATTATATATAAAATAAATTTTAGACATGAACGTTTCATATTATGTGTTTTATCATATATATAAGTAAATGGTGTTCTTTGTTAATGAATTATTTTTAAAAAGTGTATAATATGTTTTTCTATATCTATATATTACATATTTTTTTAAATGAAAAAAAAAAAAGCAGAAGTTCATCTAAAACACATAATAAGAAAAATTTCATGTTCTTAAAAATACTTTACAGTGGATAACTATTAAAGAAAATTAGTTGTAATAAATGTAGGGCTGCCAATGTCAAAAACGAAGCAAAGTTGTAAAAAAAATATTACATTTTACCATTTTTTGATAAAGTTGAAGATATTTCTTGTTTTACCGTTTTTTGGTAAGTCCTAGATGGCAGTCCTACTTACATTATAAGTGCTGGAGGCCCAACTACAGTGCAGTGTTCATGCCAGGACCTTTACATACAAGTTATTGATCATGCGATGCTTATAAATGGTAAAAAAATACTTTTTTTTATTATGGTAAAATTTAACGATATGTAAATACAATGCTATGGATTTTTTAATAACTTATTGAGACGTTATAGAATCAACTGCTTTTGTTATTTTGTGATTTAGTTGGGCTAGCTATTTTAAAAGTAATTTGGTAAATTTTATAGCTGAAAGTGCTTTTTTTTGTAAATACTGATGGAAAACGTAGCAGGTACTAAACAAAATGTAATGAATTAGCAAATGAAACAAAATTTTGGTTTTGAAATTTATGAAGTTTTTGCTCAAAAAGAACTTTTTGAATGACCTCTGAATTTTTACGCAGCTATTATATTAAAAATAAAATGAGATAAGGATCAAGTCATGGAATATAACTTGATTATTTTTTAATGAAAGTTGAAAAAAGCAGTTCACACAATAACTTCGTTTCGTTGAACATGTAAATTTAGTAAATTTCCTAATAATTAATCTGTTAATATATACATTTTTCTATATTTATATTTAGAAGTAAATTAAACAAAACGCACATTGCATCTTATAGTACAAAGCGTAAGGCATTTTAGAGTTCGATAAAAAATGTCTTTAAATTTCAAAGTACGCGAAAATTCAGCTTAGTTTTAAATGAAAATATATTTATATTATAATAAGATTATTTTAATATACTTATATATTATATTACAATATACTTCATATATAAAATGAAAATTAAATGAAAACTTACATTTAAATTATCTACATACGATATTAACGCGTTATATTTATTTGGTGTTAATGTTCCTAACTTAGTTAAGTCTAAACGAGCGATGCGACTCGACTATGTCTAGCTTTTTTTTTAATATCTAGAGCTATTTCACACTTGTCACAGCTAAGGCCCGTAACGAACTGGCGACCAGCTGACGTCCAACACGAAGCCATTGCGATTTTCTAATTATTCTAGCGATATACTAAATTTTATAAAGATACAACGTATCCCATATAATTTTCTGCTTAAATATTGAGGATAGACATTCGAAGCTTTGGCATCCAGGGATAATAATCGGCGCCCAAATCACATTAATCACTATATATAATCAAATTAATCACGATTTAATGCGAGTTAAGCGCTAATTAACATTTCTGAGCTGTCAATTTTTTTTATTTGCCAACTGATCGCCGAAGTGGGCCCTAAATTTTAAATACAAAAACATGCTTTATTGCGTCTAGGAAACATATTTTTTTTAAATTTAAATACAACATCACGTTATCACGATCAGATTTCGATTGTCTTAGTCGTAACACTTATTCAATATTTTATGTTTTGTACTTCATTAGGTACAAAATGCGGCGAAACTGATCAAAAATTCTGCATCTCACTCGTTTTTGTGAGTGAATGAGATGTGCTCAGTTCTTTATCTCGATAGAAATTTGAAATTGAGAGTAATCAAGAGTCTGTGTAAGAGCCATTTCAGACATTATGAATAAGTATTGCTACTAGATTTGGTTGGTATTCTTTTTTTTTATTTATTTGGGACAATATACGTAGGATTTAAGTCCAAAAATCGTTAGAAACATGATCTCCAATCATAATCAAAATTTTCTTTGTTCGAGCGAAGAGTGTGAAATATTATATCACTAGATTATATCTGTCTGTCCATCAGAATTACGGGCAAATGCCTAAAAATAGAAGAATTGACCAAATAAATTGGTAAAATTATAATTTTATATATTTTAATTTATATTTTATGTACTTTTACGATTTAACTATTAAGAGTGTGATACTATAATTTTATAGATCGTAAAACGCGTATCATAAGCACATTAAAAATTTAACAGTTTAGTTTTATAAGCGTCGTTCTTTACAATCGTTTTAATGAAAAGCTTTAAATATTTTAATGGATAAAGGTATTTTCGATTTTTTTTATGTTGAGACGCCACCTTGGTGTTTTTGGAAAATTATTGGTTTCTAAATGATATTTAACTTCAAGAAAATATTGATATTCTAAATAATTTCTCAGAAAAGAAGAGGAGAACAACATTTCCATTGTATTTCTTTATTAGCAAAGCGTACCAACTGAGCACATCTTCATCAACACATTCACAGTACTTTTTTTTATCAAAAATCCTTATATTAGAAATTTATAATTTCTACAAATATCACGTTTACAACGACCCCCCACTATCGACTACTTAATCTTATTCCATCTATTATGCGGCAGTTCACGCTAGTCTGTCATTTTTTTTCTACCTAAAGTGCTTCACATCTATTTTTTAAGTGCAAGTCTATGAGCAAATTCAAATTTGGTCAAAATTGGGCCAGTAATTTTATTTAGAAGCGACGTTCGAGCGACATCGTTTTAAATACGTCACCCACCACTCCCTATTCCGCGCAATGTACACGCTAGAAATCATTCGATTTTGATAAACTAACTATTTATTATATATAGTAAATTATTTTTTAGAAAATGTAAAATTTTATATGACGATATGAATTTTAAATCAAAATTTGGTTTTATTAAGCGTTTAGTTTTCATGCGCGTTTTTAGTAAGCTGCCAAATTTTTGAGGAGAAAATAGATGAAATGATTAATTTTTGAATATTTACTTAATTTTTTTTTACTACACATGCTTTAATGTCAATGGCTGTGATCAGACTGGGTTAGGCTGTTATTATTAAAATAACGTCGCTGTGAAAACTAATCACCTCTTAGCTACTTTACTACAATTGGACGAAAAATGTAATTAAGCTACGCCATCAATCGATCGATATAATCGTAATAATCGATAGATCGATTGATAAAACCGAAATTATCTATCGATAGATCAAGTGGTAGAGTCAAAACAATCTATATACAGATTGACCAATGGAAGCATTGATCGATCTGTTGTCTATCGATAAATCATTTTGGTTATATCGATCAATTATACGAACGTTTCAGCTATAAGAAAGAATCTATCGATAGATCAATCTGCATAACCGAAACTCCTTAACGATTTATCGATAAATCAATCGATACAACCAAAACGATCTACCAATAGAACGATGGACATCACCAAAATGAGCTATCGATAGACCGAGGCAGCTAGTTCTACTTCACCTGCAACATGCACATGCTAGCAACACTAGTGCCGTCAACGCGAGTCGATAGACTCTATCGAGTGTCGATGCGCCGTTGCACATGTCCTCTTCGCAGAAACACATGTGACCTGTGCCTGTACTTTCCATCATGCAAACGTGGTCCACCATGAACAAATTTATTTGTAATTGGGAGGTGCATGTTCGGCGGACGACCTCGTATGCTGGAAAAGAAGATAAATACAACCTTAGTATATACTAATAATGTTTATACACATACACGAGGCCAGTCGTGGCACAAAGTGTGACTGTAAAACCGACAGGTTGTGGGTTCGATCCCCACTCGAGGAGATGAAATATTTACTTAAATTTATATTTCCATTTCTTCGCTCTGGTGTCGAGGGAAAAGCGCGATATTGAGTTCTGCCACTCAACATGCAATGCCTCCAAAATACGGCAGAAAATGGGAAGCGGAGTGTCTTATGACACTAGGTTCCCTCTGCCTACCCTGCTGTGTGCGGGATACAGCGTGAAGCTCATTGATTGATTAATTGTTTATACACTTCGACCTAATGCAACGACTAATTGACAATTGAGCAATGAGTGGAACTTAACGCCATGCTTTATTGTTTAACCACAGCGAGGAAATAATTTATTAACCTGAGTGGGTATTGAACCCACAACCGCCGCGTTTTTTGTTTGGCGCTTTGTCACAGCGCTAAAATGGACTATAAATATCTGGTATTACATTAGTTTTAGCATGAAGCTATATTTTTAATGTATACGTATTGCATTTTGAATATCTTAGACTAAACTCGATTGTAATGTTTTCTGTCGTTCTTATTATGTTTTTCAAAAGTGCAGGTAAAAATATGGATTGACATTTTTAGTATAATAATATATATTTTTATCGTTGAAAATTATAGTTATTTTGTTTTAGAACAAAATAAAAGAATAACAATATATTAACAATATATGTAATCTCTTGTATAAGGTACGCCTACTCCTACTTCCATGGTAGCATTATCATGTAGCATATATAATCTAATTATATTCTCAGACTTAAGATTCCAATTATTTATTTTTTATTTAATGCAAACTACGTACTATTATAATAGAACTTAAAGAAACAAGCTGTTCTTGACTGGTGGGGGAAATCTCTAAAAACCACCCTTGTAGGTAAAGAGGTCAAGAGCTTTTTAAATAACTCTTTTGACTGCATAATCAAAAAGAATGGAGTTCTGTTTCGCCAGCGTTTTCAAAATACGTCATATCTTCTTAATATTAGAATATCAATTTTATGACATTTTTTTCATACATTTTGAAATAAAAAATTGGTATTATAATTAGTATAATAACATACAAAAATTAAATAAATGACGTCTTATATAATAAAACCAGCTTTTATCTATAGCTTTACCAATATTACAGTATAGATAAACACAGCATTTTAAAAAAAATATTTATCATATACATATGTGTATTTTAAAAAGTATCAAAGGTATCTTAGTCTGACTAATAATTTATATTAAAAAAATTGTATATTATAAATTTTTCATAATTGTTATCCCACTGAGTTTCTTCTCAGATTTGGAAATAAATATGGAGAATCATTAGTAAAATAAGAGTATACGATAGAGTCGATATACGAGTATTTGATTTTAGATTTTAAGAATCTAAAAGTATTCGACAGAAAGTGGGTAACGGAGTGTCTTAACACTAGGTTCCCTCTGCCTACCCTGCTGTGTGCGGTATACAGTGTGAAGGCGATTTTTTTTAATGTATTGATAAACTTACGGCTCTTAGAATAGCGCACCATCTTGACGCAGCATCCGTTGCACGTCTGGAGAGGAGGTTGATCTCGCGGCAACGCGGTGTAGTTGAACGGGTCCTTGCACCGCGCGTCCGTCCAACTGTCACACTCATAACAGTATATAGTGCGAGCTGTTAGAAATATCATATATTTTTCAACATTTTTAAAGTGTTTCAAACTTAATGGAAAGAAAAATAGTTTTTAAGAAAACTTTTTAAAAATTTTTACGTAGTGGGATTTGAATCTGCGCCTTTTGGAATCTGACTAACAGGCGGTTTCAAATCGGATTACGTTCATATCTTTATACGTTTTCTTAAAAAATATTTTACAAATATTTTGTTACTGAATGAATAATAATGTCCGGATAAGGCCATTCTACCCCACCTTCCTTGCAATTTAGCTATAAAATCCCTTTGAATAATCAACTTTTGATAAAACTTTTTATTTTTAAACTAGCCAATTCAATAGTTTTTAAGTAGAAGGAATTATATAATAAAATAAAAATTACCTCAACAGTCAAGTCAATATAGGCGTATAAAGCAAGCTATTATTTAAAGGTACACTAAATTTACAAAAGCCTAGCGAAAGCATATTTAAAGAAACACTGTAACGAACGTCTAAAATGCTATAAATAACTATAAATATCTATAAATATTTGAAGATTTTAGCGTCTTCTATGAAAAAAATGTCAAGAAAGGCAAAGCCAAGAACTAGACCTCGTTATTTGGGGCATGTTTTGTCCCATTGTTCTAAGGCTTTTAGCGACGTTCCATTCTCGTCTGTAAATTTCGGCCTATTTTTGTTAGAAGTTATAGTTTATCTATTTAATTCTGGTTCACGCTGTATCCTGCATTTAGCAGGATAGGATTAAGATTCCCCATTACCCACGCACTGTCCAATTTTCGAGGCTCCTTGTTGAGTGGCGGAACTCAATGCCGCGCTTTATCTTGTTATCACAGCGAAGAATTGAAAATAATTAATTCCCACGAGTCGGAATAGAATTCACAACCATGCCGCTGAGCTACGACGGCTTCAACAAACTTCATTTTTACTTTGCTATAAATAAATCAATTTAAAAATAATTTCAAAAGGATAATTTAAATATAGACTTAGTCGAAGTATCTGTGAGCTAGAACTTTAGGCGGGTATTCAGAAATAATTTCAACTATATAATTACACACAGCACGGCGTTGAATTCCGCCAAAAGTTCATTAATCTTAAAATTAGTATCTAATATTATAGTAAATAGTTCTCCCTGCTTAACCCACAAAATGATTAATTTGCTCAAGCTTCTTCAAAATTCAAATATGAAAAATGGTCTTATGGGAAATGTATAAATATCTTTCACTAATACTAATTAAATAACTTAAAACTTTATTTAACACGTAGCGGAACTCGAACCCACACCTCTTGTTAACTGTCCAAGCTCCCGCTGCCAATTAGGCCACATGTTCTCATCAAAGTACGTCGAAATTCTTACAACGTTTTTCATGTTGTTAGAATCTCTGTATGTAGATTTTTACAAATTTCCAATACTCTAGATATACTCAATAAGATTATTCCTATGTATGATTTTTGACAAGTGAAAATGCTATTTATTAAGTATTTTAAGATTATGTTTCCAAGAATCCTTAAGCCGCGTGTTCGAGTCCCGCTACAGTCAAATTTATATACGATTCTGTTTTCGTCTACTCATAAATTATTAACCTAATTTTTGAAGTTTTAAATGTTTATTCGGCGCGGCGTTTAGTTGTGACACACATTACGCTGTCTTTAAAATTCGACGGAAAGTAAGGAACGGAGTGTCTTAACTCTTCGCCTACCAAGGTAGAAAGATATCAGGATATCCTTAAAAATCGTTATTCTTTCCAAGAGAATCGAGTAGCGGGTTCTAATCCCGCTACAGCCAATTTATAAAGGTTTATAAATATGTTTCTTAGTTCATACATTTCCAACATAATTTTGAACTTTTAGATTAATTTAAGGCCTATATACAAAAAATATGTATGTAATCATGCATTACACGACCCCTTTTGTGTAACATTCTTAGAACGTTTATTATGACCGTCATGCAAAACCTAGGTGACCTAGTCACGCGACGGCTTCTTTACAATCTAGGTATTAAATATTTTTTGTGATTTATACTTTAAATGGGTGAAATTTGTATGGAAATTATTATTAAATATGAGGGTAGTTTTGTAGCAAGGTTAAGGTTATATGTAAGGTTATATTTGTTTTGCAAATTATTTTTTATTGTGGAGTATCCTAACACTAGGTTCTCTCTGTTAACTCTGCTGAAAAAGCGTAAAGTTGATGCTGCTTTTTCATTAAATAATAGCTTATAATGAAATTAAATAACCTTCACGCTGTCACGCACACAGCACGGTAGGCAGAGGGAACCTAGTGTTAAGACAGTCCGTTCCCCACTTTTGGCCGAATGTTTCGAAGCATTGCCAAAGTGGGGAACGGGAGTGTCTTAAAGTGAACGGGAGGTCTTAAAAATAGGTTCCCAGGTTCCCCCAGCCTCCTATACTATAAGAGGGATACGGCGTGAAGGTGAATTTTTTTAGGTATTTAGCAAGTATTTAGTAGGTGGGGAACGGAGTGTTTTAACATTAATTTCCCTCTACCCACCTGAAACTATTTTTCTTTCGTACGATTCGATTAAAGCCATTTCCATATATTTAGCACAAGCGATGGTGTGAAATATATCTAATAATCTTGGTCGACAATTGGATTATTGCTATAATACTATTAGAGAATAAACCTAGTATTGGACGCAAGTGGGAATTGCTACAAGTAACTACGCATGAGCTATCCTAGTTTTATTTTATGTATACAAAAATACACGTTAATATAAAATTCCATCAAAAATATAAATATAGAATGAGAGCCACGTTAAATGTTAAGTCGTCATCACTTCACCGACAAAAGTTTCCGAATTCTGTGTTTACTTGGGATAAAATTCAAGCTCTAAATTTTCTTTGACATTTTTTATAAGTAAAGGCTTATAGATTACTTCCAGTTTGTACTGGACTATAAGGTTGTTGTTTGGCTTGGTGCCTGTTGGTAAAAAATAGCCAAGTCAAATTTAGAACTTGAATTGTATCACGAGTGAATACAGAACTCGGCACCCTTTTTTATAATAGCAAATACATAATTGTTGAGTTTGTCAGTTTTAGAAGGACTAGCTAACTAAGCTTAGTTACCACCACCAGTAGTTCTCATAGGCGTAGAGATGAGAATGAGAGGCCTGTGGGTGGACTGTGCCCACCTCAGAATGGTCACAAGACTATGACTATCCCACCCCATAGTTTTGTACTAAAGAAAAATTACACATACAAAATCTCTACATAAAAAGATCAATTGAGGCCGTCGTGGAGCAGGGGCACTACGGCACGACTGTAAACGCAACGGTTGTAAATTCGTTGTCAACTTGGAGAAATTCCAAATATTTTAATATTTTCATTTCAGCGCTGGCGTTTCATTTCTGACGACGAGGCAAAGCGCGGCGTTGAATTCCGCCACTCCACACGCAATGCCTAAAAAAATCAGCAGAAAGTGGGGAACGGAAGTGTCGTAATGGGAACGGAGTGTTGTTGTCCGTTTCCGTGTCCGTCTGTCAAGACCATTTATCTTGAGATCGCGTGGAGATATCAACGTGAAATTAATACTAAATATTAAAGTTTATGATCCCTTAAAGAACAAAAAAAGCAAGTATCTAAATCTACGCAATCAAAAGATACGGGTATTTAATATATATGCATCGATTTTGTTGCAGTTAGTATTAAATTCGTCGTATAATCAAAACTTATAGGGTGTTATCCCCTACAGTTATGAAATTTGGCAAGAATTGAGAACTTATAATCCAAATAAAGGTAAAATCCGAAACGTTTCAAAATTTATATATATTTCACAAAAAAAAATCATTACAAACTTATATTTGCAGTTCATTTCATATGAAATGAGTGCACATGCTCGCAAACTTAAATTTGTAAACTTTTATAAGTAATACTTTGACCTGAAATACTGGTACGGAAGCCTCGGTGGGCGAGTCTAACTTTTTTTATATTGATATAGCCTTGCGTTTGACCGCATCAAGCCTGATGACCGTTAATGCGGTCTACGGTGGTACACGCTTGCATAGTAAGTACCTATTCATTCTACTTTTGAGGACCCTCATATTGTATGACATAGGAAATACACCGGCAATGAGTTCCAATCTCTTGCACCGGTTTTTTTTTATTTCTATTTATTGTAATAATATAATAGTAAAAAAATATTTTATATTGAGTTAATATGATTTAAACAAATTTCGATGATATTAATTTGATACATTAACACTTACGTTGATTAACACTTACGTTTAATATGAAAAAAGAGAATCACAATTTGGTTATATAAAAAGAAGTAAGTTTTAATAGAAAAAAATAAAAAAAAGCTGTGAAGGATAAATATATAAAATCAACATCTTGTCCCCAGTCTACGGCATGATATGTGACATTTCATTTAATATCCGCTAAGCGATTTTTTTAAGCAAATTTTTTATAGCTCCAGTGATTTTAGCTTAGGCTTTTGTAGTTTTTTTTTTCTGTATTTAAAAAAAAAATACTTACTCTGGCATTCCGCCTGAACAAGGGGACTCAGACTTAGTGTCCACAATGCTGAAAATCCATGCTGTAATTAGTAAAAAAGAAAAAAAAAACAAAAAAAACAAAACACTTTCTACACAGTTTTTTCTAACAGAAAGTTAGAAGGGCAATAGATAGTCCTGTAAATAACTGATATTGAACCGTAGACTGGGCTGATAAAATAAAAGATAGATAAGAAAAAGATCTAAAATTATAATAAAAAAATAGTTTTTATCTACATCTTACCATAAGTCTAAATAATTTATAAAAAGGCGTTTTTTACCTTTTTTTTTATTTCTTTAAGTCAGTTATTCACAGGAAATATGTTTGAGTGTTTCACAATACTCTCGTGGAAGTGTTCGTAAATTTGGAAGAGTAAATACATCATGCACACAAAATTTTAAACACAACTAATATTTAACAATAAACACACATTCCTACGGACACTCAAACACAAAAATGAACAGCGCGTTGGTGAACATCGATATCGATAAATATCTTGTTTTGTAACGTGAAAAAATAAGACTACTGTAGCCTGTTTTTTTTTCTATGTGGTCTTTTTATTTGCGTATGATGTATCTATGGGATAAATGAATCTTTTCTACAATTATATACTTTAAAAAAATAATCTTATTATCCTAGTTCGTACTTTATATATATATGATTCATAATGAAATCATTACGGGCAATGTTACACTATAAATCGATTTCTATCGAAAATCACATAACACTGTTCTAAAATCACAAAAGGAACTCAACACAAAGATTACAAAAGAAAACAATCAAATACTTCTAAATTTAATCAAAAATGACCAAAAATAAAGATTAATTCATCGATATCGATGTTTAACGCGCACCACTAAAACATATCGACATCTAACGTCCACGTGGTATGTGGTTTGATGCATTACCAGTCCTGATGCACGAGTTGGCCTTTACTTGCTCCACTCCGAACCAGGACATGAGGAGAACTGGAAAAATTGGAGAAAAAATATTAAATAGTATATTTTTTTCTTATAATTATATTAGCGTGGCCATTTAACACACTATGCCTCGAAAATTAGGCGGGAAGTGAGGAACGGAGTGCTTTAACCCTAGAATCTAGGGTAACTATAATATTATATAAATAAAACATTGTAAAATAGTATAATTGTAATAGATATTAATAAGGTATTAACTAAATATGAAAAAAATCTCTGGCAATCGAAATATTTGGCTCTCTTAGGAATTAAATACCTAGAGATAATTTATGCCTAGGTTTATACCTAGGCATAAATTATCTCGCCTAGTTTATGTAATACTTTCACGCTGTATGCCGCACACAGCAGAGAGTGTAAAGACACTAATTGTTTGTTTAAATAACAGATAACGTCAAAATATAATTAAAGCTGATAATTTTGAAAAAAGCTCAAAAAAGGTACAGATCACATGTTTGTAGTGTTTAGTATAAATAAAATAAAAAAAGAACACTAGGTACCCTCTGCTTATCCTGCTACGCAGGAAAAGGCGTGAAGCTGCTTTTTTTTTCTTTGCGAAAAACAAATTGTTATGATTTTTTTTACGTAGTAGTCCATCAAAAGTCAAGGGAAAGGTAATTATTAAAACAGTACAAACAATTCTCTTTACAACAACACAGGAACAATTGAAGCAAGACCAATTAATGAACAATGTGGCTACATTCGGAAACAAAAACCTTTTTTTATCTGCTTACTTAATTAAAAAAAAACTGACTGACTGATTCATATTGATCCACAATAGGTAGCAACAAGTTGTTTTGTGACAAAAATATACGAGACCAAGTCCGTCGTGGCCCAGGGGCACAAGCGTGCAACTATAAACGTGAAAGGTTGTGGGTGTAATTCCCGCTCGAGGAAATGAAATATTTAAAAAAAATATTTCCATTTCCTCGCTCTGGTAACGAGGCAAAGCGCGTTGTTGAATTCCGGCACTCCAAACACGCAATGCCTCCAATATTCGGCGGAAAGTGGAGGTGGAGTGGGAACGGAGCTTTACGCTAGCTACCTTGTTACTGTTACCGTCATTATATTATATAGAAGTTATAGAACGTTTTCGCTCCCGTGGTCAAATAAACTACACTGAACGCAAGTGCAGTGGGCCACATCGACACGATTAGCGTGACGTAATACAGCCTTCCTCAAAGCCTATAACCTTCCTCGATATATGGACTATGTAACCCAAAAATATTTTTTCCTTTCGAATCAGTCGTTTCTGGCATACGCCTACAAAAGACACCTAACACGGGATTTGAACTGGTATCAACCAACTGCATTATCAAATTTACATATTTGAATGTTTAAATTCTTAAGTCATTCTTGACCCCAACTTAAATATTCCACAGACTTAGGCAAGAACACGACGTCCAGCCTCTACGAATTTATAATTTGTCTGGAGAAGCGCAGAAATTAATTTGACATGTTATGTTGATAAATAAATATGAATATAATTTTATGAAGCTTAACAGTTTGTTTGGTTGAATGCGCTAATCTTAGAAACTACTGGTTCAAATAGATTTTTTTGTCTTGGATAGTAGTAGTACTTATTGAGGGATATTATCTCACACCTCGTTGATTATTTCGATATAACCGCTGCATTGTGAACGCGTTTTTGTAACGTGTTCGAATTCCAAACTATAATATACCTATATATGTAATATATACTGATGAGGCCAGCCGTGGCGCAGGGGCACAAAGTGTGATTGTAAAACCGACTGGTTGTGGGTTCGATCTCCACACGAGGAAATGATCCAAAATGATCCTCCAAAATCCGGCAGAAAGTGGGGAATGGAGTGTTTTAACACTAGTTTCCCTCTGCCTACCCTGCTGTGTGCGGGATAGAGCGTGAAGCTGACTTACTACAGCGTTACATAGGTAAATAAAATATTAACCACAATTCGAAACTAGTAAGTGTTTAAAATAAGCCTTTCGTAATTATGAATTTCTGTGAACTAATTGCTGATTTAACGGCAATTAATTTTGGCGCTAAATTACCTTATTACCACAAATTGAAGCTGTTGTGGCGCAGCGGCACAGGGTCCGACTGCACACGTGACGGTTGTGAGTTCGATACCCACACGGGGGGATCATTACATTTAAATTTAATGTCTCCACTCTGGTGAATTCTACCACACAACACACAGTCTCGAAAATTGAGTGGTGTGACGGGGACGAAGTGCTATACGGGAAAACTATAAAGCTGTTTTTTTAAACAAAAATAAATTCTACGAGGCTCGTTGTGGCGCAAGGGCACAAGCCTGAGACCGTAAACGCGAATCCGAACGGAGTATCAGGTACATCAGGTTTCCAGGTTCTCTCTGCCTACCCTACTATGTACGGGATACAGCGTGAAACTAAAGTAATTAATTCTAAACAGCCATGTAGATAGATTTGTATGTGTAAGTTGGTGTTGGTACCTAATTAAATATTAAACTGTTCACTTTGTAAAATAATTATAGTTTAACACGTCAAGGCGTTTAATACTAAAAGTCACTTAAAACCCTTTTTTGGTGAAAACTTTGTAAAATTAATATGCATTTATTTTAATTAAATATAGTATAATTTATATTAAAGCGTACTTGTGGTTGTTCAAATATTAACATGCGGTGGTTGTGGATACAAATAAGTAGCTGCACGCTTTTCCCACATATTGTAGGGTATGCAAAGGGAACCTAGTGCTAAGACACTTCGTTCCCCACACTTCGCCTAATTTTCGAGATGTTTCGAGCGGGAGAAGTCAACGCGGCTCTTTGTCTATCACAGCTGGAAAATGCATTACCTCGAGTGGGGATCGAACCTACAAGCACTTACAATCTGCCTCTGTGTCACTAGTCACCACTGCGCTTCAACAGCTTTAAGTAGAATTCAAATAATATTAAAAAAAAACAAATTCATATATTTTATAACGTTTTCTTCAATCGCAAACAAAATCATACGTTTCATATAAATAGTTTTATGTTAAAAAAATAATTCGGCCAGTCTTTTAAAAACATGTGACGGACTGACGGTTAACGAATGGCGGCAAAGTGTACCATAGTGTTGGCAAAAATCTGTATCGATAAATTCTATTCATTTAATAAATGGAATAAAAAAAATTGAACGGTAAAAATATCATCACAAAATTTTTTTTTAGTAATATTTTCCGTTGTTGTTTCATATGCTACAAATAATTATATAAAATGAATACAATCTATATATACAAATTTATTATATAAATATTTACAATTTAAACAATATTTATTTCGTAATATCTTAACAATAAGGTTTATATACCATTTTTAACGTAGGCTATATTAGTTTATAAAAATAGATTACATACAGATGAGACTATAAGTGTACACTAAAAAAAAGAGTACAAGTACGAGTGTTGAGTATCTTTTTTTTACAGTCGAATTGATAACCTCCTCCTTTTACAGAAATCGGTTAAAAATCCACTCTACCATTAGATGTCTAATGGAAATCAGTGAGAAACAGCGAATCTATACTAATATTATAAAGCAGAAGAGTTTCGTTAAATGCGCTAATCTCAGACTCTACTAGGAAAATATTTTTATATTTGATAAATGGACTATCCATTTATCGAATATAGTATGTTAGACTATATTAAAACTAAAACTAACTAGCTTCACGCTTTATCCCTAGCGCTGTACTCATAGAGAACGGAGCGCCAAACGCTACGGTCTCTACATACCTCTTTCGCCTCGTCCACTGTCATCAACCTCTTTATACATGCCCTCCGGGGGATCCTCATGCTTTTTTTACGTGGCCTTCCTCCAGTATCTTTGATAGTGTGTTTTCGAAGGTCAACCGAGGTCGCTCCCTACCTCTCTTACCGCTCACTTTTCCATCATAAATCTTTTTTGCCTTTCTTTCATCACTCATTCCTTCGACGTGCCCAAACCAGCTGAGCACGTTCTTCTTCATTCTCACCGTGACATCCTCGCTAGTACCTGCTAGACTATATTACATTACGTTATTCGCTTTGATGTAACGCGGACAAAGTCGTAGGTTAAAAGTAGTAGTAAATACGCGTGTTAAATATTACTTTGGCATAGTTGCTGATAGACATAATAACTGCAATAAAATAGATTTATTCTGCGTAGGGATTCTGTTTACTTCAACCGTTAACTTCTGTTTAATGTGATTCTAAAAAATAGTTTTTAGTATAAACATTACAAATATATGATATTTTTTATATAAACAACGAAGCTTTTGAAATATAAAATATAGAATTATAAAAAAAATCCGGTTAAAATATTAATATTAGGAATTACGTTTTTTTAAATCATATCATATTAAAAAGTATTTTTTTATTTTACCGTCTTAATAAATTGCATTGACTGTAAAGGAACCAGTGCTGCACTCTTAAAATACCAATAAATAGAAAATAGAGCTACAGATAGAGCAGGACAGAATTCTATCATCCAAAATTTATATATCACCAGAAAGTTTCTACATCTAAGAAGAAAATTTCTACATCTAATAATTTATTATCGTATTTTTTTTATCTTAAAAAAAATACATGAGTTAGATTTTTAGTGTATGTCATGCAATTTACTTTATTATTATAACTTATACACTAACTTACATTCAGGTCTCCAAACCTCTGATCTTTGGCGTAGAGATATTATCGTTTATTTACGTATTGCGTTACCATACTTAACTTTTTAGAAACGTATAAAAAATTTAACGTAGCGGAATTTGAACCCACGTCTCTTGGAAACCGTCCAAGCGCTCTAACCGCTAAGCCAAACGTACTCATCAAGCTTCATCGAAATTCTTATCTTTTTACAACTTATTTATGTTGTTAGCGTCTCTGTACGGAGATTATTGCAAATGTCCGCTACCCAAAGATAATTAGAATTATTATTTGGCAAAAGAGACCATAATTTCTATTGTCCATATTGGTTAGACGGTGAAAAGGAATGCTATATTCAGTCAAAATAGTTTGGGAAACTCCTTAATTTATCTAAACTCTAAAGTATCGATGTCTGTACATGGAAGATAGGGCATTTATTAGTGTAATAGCCAAACAATGATTATTAACATTTTTGTCTGTTTGTTTGCGCGTTAGCTTACACTATTGTATTTTGATTTCCCTAACATTAAAAGTTTTTTTTATTTAAATTTATTTAAATTGAATAATTTAAACTAGCTGTTCGAGTTAATTGATATAAAATAACTGTTTTATTGAATAGACGAAAACTTTAATTTTCGATGCATAAATATTATCAAGCAATACAGATTATATATAGGCCAGTCGTGGTTCAGGGGCACAGGAATGTCACTGTAAACGTGACAGGTTGTGGGTTCGATTCACACTCGAGGAAATGAAATATTTAATATTTTCATCACTCTGGTGTCGAGCACAACGTTGGCGTTCTATCACTCAAAGCGCAATCGCAATACCTCCAGATTTCGGAGGAAAGTAGGGATAAATTAGTGAATAAATAAATACTCGTGTAGTTCAGGCTGACGAAGCCACGAGCGGGTAAATATTACTACAAAAAAAACAGTTAAATGATAGTGAAAATATATGGAGATAAAAAAGATGGAAAAATAGGGAGATGAAATAGAATATGAAACGACTTATTTTTAATTGTTTGTCTGTTTTTACACGCATATCTTCAGAACTCCTACTTGGAATTACTTGCTGCAAGTTGCAATAGCAGAAGGTGGTAAATAGCGGTAGAATGACAAGAAACATAAATAATAAGCAATTATTTTAAAAACTCTTTAATTAAGTAAATTATTTTGCATATTATAACTACTTCTAAACTTATAATCTAGTTATAAATAAATCACATAAAATGACAAACAGATAATGTCAGCATGATTATTTGTACTGGAAACGTAAAGGTCAATTATAATATGTCACGTTATTTACGTATTTATAATATTTGTTCTACTTATATATACTTATAATAAATATATAGCTGAAGAATTTCTTTGGTTGAAAGTGCAACTTTTAGGAACTACTGGTTCAAATTAAAAAAAAAACATTTGGATACTGGATAGTCCATTTATTGATGAAGGGTGAAGTTATATAACATCACGTTAATCGGTCCGTCAAACGGAATGTATCATAAAAATTAGTTACTTCTATTTGAGCACGGGAGTAAAACTGATAGTCAAAGCTAATAGTATATTATTGTTTCTAAACTGTAGCTTACAAATAAAAAAAATAACAACCACTTCTGGACGTACATCTATCTAAATCAGGGGTTCCTAATCTTTTCTTGATCAAGGACCACTTTTATATCATTCTTGGTAGCAGGGACCACTATGCATGTAGGTATAATAAAAATTTACTGTGATAATATAACAAAAACTTCGCCTCACCATCCCCAGTCATAAAATTTACAACGTTCGCGGACCATATTTAAGCTTCTGCGGACCACTGGTAGTCCGCGGACCACTGGTTGGGAACCAGTGATCTAAATAAATATTACGTGTATCTTTATACATACGGAACGGTGGAAGTACGTACAATAATATTAGATATTTTTTTTTGTAGAAACGTATGTAAGAGTTTATGGTAAGTGTGTCATCAGTACACAGGAATCGCATCTCCAAACCACGCTAGCCCCAAAACAAATGTAGTGCCATTCATAATAAAAAAAGTCATTATTATAACAACAATACATTACAGAAATGTATACGAGTACGACGGTATTGTAGCAAAGTTGGCTCACATCTAATTTATTATGATCGTTGCGAGTTTAAGTTCCACCTCAAAATATTAAATAAGCATAACAACGCGAATTATTATATAATTATTTTTTATCTGAGCTTCACGCGTTATCCCTAAAGTCGTGGGCGGTAGCCAGAGATAATGGATTGCCAAACGTTATGATTCCTGTTTGCCTTTTTCTCTTCGTCCACTGTCATCAACATCTTCGTACATATTTATTGTATGCAGGCTCATTGTATATTATTATAGCAGCGCCAATTCGCATTTATAGAAATACAACACAAGATTTTTATTAGAAACACGATTATATAGAAATATTTAGAATTTCACACAAATTCATGAAAATACTGTTATGACAATTATTAAACAGCTACTGTTTGATAATTTAATGTAACAATTTTAGTTTTGGTTTCACATTAATAGTGGGTTTTTTTTTATTTCGGAACAGACAATCGGTTCAAGCCTTTTTTCTCCATATATTTATTTAATTTTTATTTATTTATACTAAGTATTTACTCTTAAAACTAAAGCTAAGTGGGTTAATTTATTCATAAATAGATACTATTAATAGTGCGTGAGAGAAATGTCCTTGTTTTCCTTTTTAAATGACATGGATATTCAACGATGCACTTTATTTGGTCAGCTTAACCAGAAACTAACTATGTTGAATATATTTTTTTTCATACAATCGCGATTGAAATCTAAACTTCCATTTAGTTAAGCTGGGGCCCCGATGGGAATACAGAAGTATAACTCTCTATATTAAATTAAGTATCTACGACAATTTTATATCAGAATATCTTGATGATAAGTGTAGTACAGAAAATAATTCTATACAATGCAAAAGCAAAGACAATACTTTCTCGGTCCAAATATGCACATATAAAGAGACTTCCATTACTTATGAGAGCATGTTTTTCTTAATAAATATCAGTATAAGATATTGTCATTTTCTGACTGCTGAATTTACATTAGCATTTCTTACAATATTTTTCTTGTGTACTACATAGGGATCTTTCATTTTGAAACGAAGTATATATATGAAGATGTTTAAATAAACCAAACAAATGGGACAAGGAAACAAAACTGCTGAAGTCAAAATACATGGCATACCGCATCAGTCTACAACTACATCAACAAATGTACAAATTTTTAATTTATACAATATTTTTGGGCGTTTTTAAATTTGGATATTAAATATAAATAAAACGTTCAAAGTATAATATTATTTGTTGGTAATATAAATAATAATATTATATTAAATTGTTAATCTAATTGCAATAAAAAATGTTACCACTTTTAATAATTATGGGTACAATACTCGATAAGTTTTGAAGGATAGCATTTTCATCTTTACAATGATCGTACGTAACGACTGAAATAATATTCGAAGGAATACTTATATAAAATCTAGATTTTTCCTAAATTTATGGCGACAAAGAGTGCTGACATATTCAAGAATTGCCCAAAAATGGTCAAAACTTTAATAAGAGATCTACCACTACATTATGTCTACGTACCGTGCAAATGCGGGAAACGCATACATATTCAATATAGAAACAAAAACACGAATGTAAAACTTTAAAAATTTTAACTCTGCACTCCAGGCGTTATCCGACTCGTTTTATAAGAGGATGTTGAGCATTTTAGCATTAACATAGTCCTGAATCGACATTTTACATGTAGAACGAGTTTGGCTTCTCTCCAAATTTTTATAGACGCCTCCAATTCATTTGATAACTGCGACACGAAGATTTTAATAGGGTTGAGTGATGTGTGATATATTTTATAATAAGTTCGATGAAAAGAGATATTTTGTACTGTGTTTTAGATATCTGCTAAATAATAACAATATATTAATAAATGTATGTAATTTTTAAGAGGCCAGTCGTGGCACAGGGGCACAAAGTGTGACTGTGAAATCGACTGGTTGTGGGTTCGATCCCCACTCGAGGAGATGAAATATTTACTTAAATTTATATTGCCATTTTTTCGCTCTGGTCTCGAATTTTGGACAATAACCGATGTTTCATTTTCCATCAAGAAAGCTATCATGACCCATTTGCAAAGTTTCTCCGGAAGTCTATGAGATGGTAGCTTTGAAAGGAGTGTTCAGTGCCAAATCCAATCAAAAGCCTTAAATATACCAAAGCTGACTGCCAGAGCCTACCCCTTACAATCTATAGCTTCTATCCAGCGATTAGATAGGCGCACAAGAAGATCACGAGTTTATCGACTATGGCAAAGGCCATATTGGCGATCACTTGCAAGCTGGTGCTCATCAAGGTTGACAAACTAAGCAGTTGGGAATTTATTATCTGGTCTATTTCTTTCAATATTAGGGAGGTAATAGCTATCGGCACAACTTCCGCAGTGGTTTTGTTTCAAAATTAAATTATAAAATAATTTATAAGATTATTTCTTTAAGAAAAAACAAAAGCTTATAATTTAAAATCGTAGAGTATACCACAGTAATAAAAGATAGAAATTAGCTAACCAATTTTAGCACCACAAAATATGGTGTAGAATGAAAAATTATATATTTAATTTATATATTACTAGTACTACTACAGTAGTAGTAGTAGTAGTAAAATTACTAGACCTTAAAATACTTAACGTATGTTTAACTAGACGCGACAATTGTCCCTGAATGAACATAACTTACAAAATAGTGTAGGTACTGTCGGCGCAACCTGCAAAGTATGAAAGATGCGTAAAAATGTAAATACACTTGAATGGTAAATGTAGATAGATCTTCTTTTAATTATTGTAGTAGTACCCATTACAGTCACTTCCTCTGACATTTAGTCTACCTTCATTTGTAATTTACACCACACTACGCTTATCACCTAAGGATAACGCATTCTCATATGCTTGATAATTAATCTAATTATAAGTCCTTCAAATTACAATAAACCATCTTGGTGCAATGCTGCAATACGACAACAATTAGAATACTTAAGTGACATAAGAGGTTATATAACAGAGTTATTAATTTCAAGTAACAGCATTATTAATTTCAAATATATTTAATATGTTGTTCATTTCATCATTATTGATGTTCATTTACGAAAAATGTTTGCATGGGAGACGAACATACAAAAGATAAATGATGTAAAAATGCGATTGCCTCATAGGAAATACGCCTCATAATAAATAAGCATATACATGCTTAATTGACAGAATCCACTATAAAAAGATGAAAATAATCATGTACGTTACATGATCTTAGTGTCTGGGCACTCGGTTCTTCGCTTTCTTTCTTAATACGAGACATCGCATGTATATTTTGTGTCGGTAGTCGACGATTTTATTTATCCATACCTCTAATTATATATTATTTACATTAATAAAACTATAATCTAACTCTGGCCATAACTGATATTGATAGTTCAACTTTTGTATTCTGAGTAATGCTATTGAAGCTTGCTAAATCTCCTAGAATATATTGTTTTTGAAACACGTACAACAGTTTTATTAGCCTTTAGTCATTTTGGTGCAGTTATTAAAACTAGCAGATTTGACAGATTTCAGCGCTATGCTGCTTACATCTCCATCTAGACGTCTCTACGACGAAAGCAACTTTACTTTTAAAAATGAATATTTTAAGTAAAAAATGTGCAGGACTAACCAAGTCATACGCTATAAAATCCTTACAATATCATAATTTGATGTATATGAAAGTACGAAATGGAAAAGATACACTCCTTCCAATTTATAATATCCATTTAAAAAAAAGGAACAATTTTAATTACATTGTGCACTTTATTGCCATCATAGAGATAATCAAGACACTTTTTTGCATAAATATGAATATTATTATACTACCAATGTTTATTTCATCTATTTATATCAAATTTGTTTTTTTAACTTTTTCAAATAAAAAAAATCCAAATAAAGAAAAAATATAAATATTATACATACCTGGAACGGGAAATATCCAGCGCATTTTTGTCTTTTCAGTTCTCACCGATGTCAACCGTCCAGAGGCTTCAGCTCGACTGCTGATCCATCGTTCGACTTCATTAACACATCCTGTTATTATGTATTGCCGGCTGTGAATTAACTTATCTTGAAATCCAAACCAATATGCATAAACATATTTATATATACATATATGTTTTGTATATATATATATATATACCAAATATGTATGATATGTTGAACAGTTACGTACTGAAGCCCGGATAAGGCATGACAAAATTACATAACAGTTAAGACTATAGGTGTCTATTTAATTATCGGTTATAGAATTTGTACTAGAAGAAAAATATGTTATATTACATTGTTTTGTAATAGTACGTATTAAATATTTTATGCACACGTAATTATACGCCATGTTGTTTTTTATTTTAATCTAATTTGTGTAAATAAAAATAATTTAAAAATGAAATTAGAATTAATATAAAACGTCTAAAAGGTATTATCGATAACGACCATGCCTAATTTTTATCAAAGCACAACTTTACAGTTTACACTTGACAGATGAAATGGCGGGAAGTGCCATAATTTTTTCACTGCGCCATTTATTTATAATCACTCTAATAAATTTAGTTTTATATTGTGATTTTAAAAGTTTATTTGAGTTTTTTTAAAGTGACTTTATTTTTTATATTTTTTTTCTACTGTCTTGCATCACATGCGTATTCTCACCTAACCTCAAATAACATAGTATTACTATACTATAATGATTAAAATATTAAAAAAACTGATATATCATTTTAAATACATAAATAGATGATATAAATTAAAGGGGGACAATGCGAAATTTTCTATTGCCGTAACGTGTATAGCGTAAACGACGTACCAAAGCTGCGCAAGGCTTTATTGATTTTAAGAAAGACCCGTACCAGTCAACCGAGTTTTGTTTACTACATAACGATTATGAACAAACACATATTTTAAATCTATTCACTTGATATTTTAATATATAATATATATTTTAAACATATTTTCGTTACTTACGCGGTTTCAATATTTTAAAAATTATATAATTTTTTTTAATAATAAACACATAATATGCTATGACTTGTAATTTCACAGCCTATGGATTTTTTTATTTAATACAAAATAAAGGTTTAAAACCTTACCGCAAACTATCATACTACAGCGTCGAATAATCACTATCTACATTATCTAAGTACGCACCGACTGTTATAATGCCACTAACATACTAATTTAATTATAAATTTATAGTTTATTTTATTGTTTCATAATATTTTTTCGTTATTATTTCTTTCGATGCCCATTTTTTGGACGAACCTACTCGCAGCCGCGATAGTATCACACTGAGCTTGTGTTGCTATACACACCGACTAAATTTACCCACATATTGCGTAAATACATATTTCTATTTTTGATCTTGTGTCGCTTTAAAATAATATTTCGTTTGATTACGAAAATTTTGTTTCTGTGACACTTTTATTATATATTTTGCCAAGGTTTTAAAATGATTTGTGATTATAGAAATGTGTCTGTATTACAAGTATTTTATACAGACATGCCACATAACCACAAGTATATCACATATATAAATTCTATTATACGTTATACCTGTTCATAATATATCATGTAATATTATAAACAAGAATAACGTACTAGATAACTCGACTCAAATTGAATTTTTTTATGTATATCAATATCGTGGTGTAAATGCTTAAATCGTGGAAAATAATGATGTCTACGAATGAAATTATCAATATTTCACCCGCGAATGTATTTTTTAAGTCATTTTGTAGTTAATATAATATCCATTGATCTGTACAAGCACTCTAGCCAAGTACTGCGCACAACAGTATGAGGTTGTGTCTTTATATTATATGGAAATTAAACAATAACCACTATTGAGGCAGGGGCACAAGCGTGTGTTTGAAAACGCGACAGATTTTGGGTTCGATTCCTAGTAAAGGAAATGAAATATTTACTATTTTCATTTTCGTCGCTCTGGTGCTCTCTTAAAACTCCCAAGTGTTCAGGTTTTGACGCTGCTTAGTTTCATTTGTGTGGTGTCTGTCAGACGTTCGGTAACGGAAAAATTTTCTATAAATAAATAGTATAAATAATGAATAAAAATCCTTTAAACTCCCCAAAACTAAAACATATTTCGTAAGCTGGCAGCACATAAACGCCGGCAGTGTGCGCCTTGCCGCTATGCGGAATACTAGAGTAAATTATGGAATGAAATTCATTCACGTCGTCCAAGTACTTAAGTTACTTTTTTGACATAAGAAGTACGAGGGGATAAAAGTACCAGTTCGAATACATTAAGATAGTTGCTCTGATATTTTGAAGTATTATTTGGATACAAAGAATTATAAAAAATTTAAATATTTCTCCCGTATCCTAGAGTAGATAACAGAACACTCTGTTCTTCGTTTCCCAACCAAATGCTTGGAGGGTTGTATTTATGTGCCAGATTTTGCCATGCTTGGCAGAGAGATAAAAATTATTCAATAAACTGTAAAGCGTGCTACAGGTTGTCGGTTCGATTCCCACTCAAATCAAAAATTAGCTTCGCGCTGTACCCGCACGTAGCAGGGTAGGCAGAAGGAACCTAGTGTTGAAACATTGCATTGCGTACTAAGTTCTAATACTTGTTTATGGTTGCATTCATAGCTTTCTTAGTTTAATATCAGTATTTTCATCTCCTTTAATAGTTTAATAGTTTTTTTACTAACCTTCTATTATTCTTTCACGATTTTAACATTCTTTAATTGGGAAAGCTTTTCATCATAATTGTAGTGAAGGGTTTCGTAATCGTAGAGTATTATTTTCTAGCTGAGGAGCATCATAGATATATAGGTAGAGAAACGGACCCAACACACTTCCTTGTGGTACCCCTGCTTTATTTTCTTTGATATCAGAAAAATATATCTTTGAATATCATAAAGATAATTGCCCGCATAATTTTTGCAATACCTTAGTTTGATGTTTAATATAGAGATTCCAATATTATGCAGCCTACTATTCATATGTGCTGTTTGTCCATTATGATATAATACTTTGCTTCTTATTCTATTTTCTTGCCCAAACTTCTCATTTCACTCAAGCCAAAATATCGTATTTTAAATTTTCAAGAGATGTCGTTTTTCGAAACGGTTTAAATTTGGTCAGTCAAATCATGTGAAAATAAATATGAAAAAGTCAAATGTTATTTTTTTTACATAAAAATAAAAATAATTAAAATTGCAAATTAAAAAACCGATGTCCTGTTTTGAGCCGAAAAAATGGTCACGTTATTAACACATCATTATTGCAAGGTGTTTTTTCGGTCAACCTCCAGCTTCAAGTGCTCGATATAAATTGACAATAAAGATCTTTTTTTTTAAACATTTTTAAAGTGTTATTCCACACTTAGGAAAGAAAAATACTTATTTAGAAAACGTATAAAAATTTGAACGCAGCGGGACTCGAACCCGCGCCTCCTGGAAACCGACCAGGCGCTCTGACCACTAAGCCATGCGTTCTCGCCAAGCTACGTCGAAATTTTTATACGCTTGTTACAACTTATTTATGTTGTTAGCATCTCTGTAGGGAGATTTTTACAAATTTCCGCTACCCAAAGATAATTACTAAGAATTATCGTTTGGCAAGAGAGAAACTATTTTTTTAAATATTTTTAAAGTGTTATTCCACACTTAGGAAAGAAAAATACTTATTTAAATAAATAACTTATTTTTCTAATTCAGTAATAAAGATCTTGTCAACACAAATCAAACGAGTCCATACACGACCAGTCTATATTTTTTGTTCAAAAATCTTTTTACTTACCTTCCAGCTTTATCTTCTATCTTTTTTATCAGCTTCACACTGTGTCCCGCACACAACACACCCTTCCTTACTTTTCGCCGAATTTTTCAGGAATTGCGTATTGAGTGGCGAAACTCAACGCCGTGCTTTGCCTCGACCCCAGAGCGAGAGAAATATAAATTTTAAATTGTAAATATTTCATTTCCTCGAGTGGGGATCGAACCGAAATGGTTAAATTTATATTTCCATTTCTTCGCTCTGGTGTCGAGGCAAAAGCACGGCGTTGAGTTCTGCCACTCAACACGCAATGCCTCCAGAATTCGGCAGAAAGTGGGGAACGGAGTGTTTTAACATTAGATTCCCTCTGCCTACCATGTTGTGTGCGGGATACAGCGTGAAGCTGATATAAAAAAAATATATCTACATCTGTTTTTAAATGAAACTCTTGGACCGGATTAATCTCGTTTATTTAGTATTGACGATTTTTGGAAAAGTGACGTTTTGAACACTTCCGTGGTCACACGTGGTAGACAAAGATGATATTCGTCGCTTACTGAAATTATTGGAATAAAAATAATTCACTATCTGGAGTGCATTCAGGCACATATAAGAGGTTTACTAGTGTCATTGGCATAGACAACCTAAACTTTTTTATTATTACAGCAAGCGGAGCGAAAAGTTTGGCAGGCGAAACGAATAGGGGTCGTAGACTTATAAAAAAGAAAAGTAGATATATTTATATGTTACATTCATTTTATTTAGATTTACAAATATACAAATTCAAATAAAATTTAACAATAAATTTAAATATAATTTTTAATAACATTGTTATTATATATAAAGAAATGTCTTTATAAAAGGTACCAAAAATATATGTATATTAAAAATGTATGTATATTATCAGTCAAAATAATAAATTTTCCTGGGAAAATCAAATAACCTCATAAAATAAATTTTTATTATGAAATAAATGTTATTCCCCCAAGTGGGAATCGGACCCACAAACGTCGGGTTCACAGTCACACGCTATGCCGCCGCTGCTTAAGGTTTAATTGAGGAAGTTTAAAATAATATCCCACAATTATACTATTTACATATATGAGGCCAGTCGTGGCGCAGAAGCACAAAGTGTGACTGTAAAACCGACTGGTTGTGGGTTCGATCTGCACTTGAGGGGATGATATATTTATTTAAATTTAGATTTCCATTTCTTCGCTCTGGTGTCGAGGCAAAGCGCGGCGTTGAGTTGTGCCACTCAACACGCAATGCCTCCAGAATTCGGCAGAAAGTGAGGAACGGAGTGTCTTAACACTAGGTTCCCTCTGCCTACCCTGCTGTGTATGGAATACAGCGTGAAGCTGATAGATATGATATAGATATATACATATTTATTATTTGAATATCAATATTGAATGCCTTCGTGGCGCAGGGACACATGTGACTGTAAACACCCGTAGTGTTTACAGTCGATCGTGTGGGTTCGATTCGATTCGACACTCGGGGGAATGAAATATTTAAAAATTGCGCATTGAGATCCGCCACTCAGAACACAATGTCTCGAGAAACGGAAGTATCTTAACACTAGGTTCCCGGGTTCCCTCAGGCAAGCCTGCTTAATGTGAAAATTGGCATATAGCGTTAAAAAAAATCACTGAATATAATATATTTTATTAAATTTTCACCAAAATATTTCACATTTGTATCCAATATTTATTTTTTAAATAAATAATTTTAATAATATGGAACCCTGTAATAAATATTTTTTCACAAATTTGTTTATTAAAATGTTTTTTGTTTCACGTATCATCTCTTTCTTCTTCCAAAGAGTGACTTGCGTGGAGTAATTTTTGTTGAATGTCTCCTAAAATAAACAGAAGAGTGATTGGATTTAAACTTACTCTTAAGAGCAACAAATTGCGTTTTTACTAAGCTAAGTTAATTGTATAGGTGACAAGACACTCCATTTTCATAATCCATTTTTTGGCTAGATATTAAGTTTCCGAGATATCGCGTGGGGCAATATCTCCAGAATTCGGCGGAAAGTGAGGAACAAGTATTTAAATGGGATGGGTCTTCTCAGGCTAGGCTCTCCTCTCTGCCTAACCTGCTGTGTGCGGGATACAGCGTAAAACTAATTATTCATACTAAAGCCATTTGTGCCAACTTTTTGAGTTTAATTTCGTTGGTGGTAGATTTGATTCGTATTCAAAGGATATTTTTTCTCAAATTATTTTCCTCTGCTTGGTTAGGTAGAGCTGTCTCAAAAAGTCAAAAAGTGGAGAACAGACCCAGTAAACGCAGCCAGTTTTTCCTTTTATATGCGGGATAACGCGTGAAAGTGAAAAATACTCACTTAGATCGTCTCCAATGGGACATTTCTTTAAATGCTTAGTAATTATTAGTTTTAGTATTGCTATTTCTGCGTTTAAATTTTCGTTTACTTCACGAAGCCTTTTGTTATCTTCGTTCTGTATTCTCATAAGTTCTTTTAATTTTTGTCTGTGAACAAAAAATATAATTAAAAAAAATTGAGTAAAAAAATCTCCTCGACCTTTGTCGATCTGTGTAGAATAGCCTATTCTACTGGATACTGGATTTGGAGTGGAGACGAAATATTTTAGTACAATAATATATTTTTTTAAATTAACAAACTTCCTTCAAAAAAATATTTATAACACTGTTATCTTTTTATATTGTGGCGAGTCGTGACATAGGGGCACAAGTATAGCTAATGTTAACACGACTAGTAGTGGTATATACAAAAGACAGTTCGATTCCCACTCGAAAAAAAAGACATTTTAATTTCCTCGCTCTGGTAACGAGGCGAAGTGCGACGTTGAGACCCGCCACTCAACATGTAAATAAAATTTCGAGGAAAGTGGGCAACGGAGTTGTCTTAATGGGGATGAAGTGTCTTAACACTAGGTTCCCATGTTCCGTCTGTCTATCTGGTTATGTGTGCAGGATAGAGCGTGCAGCTAAATATGTGTAAAAAAATCTGCTCAGACAAGGCATGGCGTTAAATTCCGCCAATGAGAATAAAATGTCACAGTTCACTAACTCACCTATATCTTTTACTTGCTGCACTTCGACTGTCTAAATTCTGTCTTGAGCTATTCTTATTGTTATTATCACTATTATCAACCATTTTCTTTCTTTTATCAATTTTTAAATCGTTCTTAACCGTCGGCAATGCCGCTATAGGTATTTTCATCAAATTCTGTACAGGAACAGATGGACGTACTAAGGTTACAGGTATTAACGTACCGGTAGTTATCGGTAATATATTTTGTACCACTGTCGCATTATTGACCTTCGCAGATTTAGTTTTGATCACTTTTTTCAATTTTTCCTTAGTATTTGCTTGGACTTTGTCATCCTCCATGGCTTTCATTTTAACACGTTTACCATTCGGTAATTTAATTGTTACTTCATAATCATCAATTTTCGATTTATCTTTCAAATCTTCTGTTTTAATTTCAATTAAAACGGATGATTCGTCTTTAGTCTTAGCGTTTTTGCTATCTTTGTCGTCGTGGGCGTCGCAAGTTAAACTATCGACTACAAAATCTAACGATTGTTGACTCATTATAGGCGGTATTTTTATATGATCAGTGCTAATTAGATTATTTTCTTTCCTTCTTTCAACGTTACTATGTATTTTTATAACGTTATTCTTGTATGAAACTGTTTCGTTCACCCTATCTTTGTGTCTAGATTTTTCATCGTCATGCCGATCTGGAATGTCTTTAACTATTCTACTAATTGTGACTTCGTTTGTTAGTTTAGATATTGTTGTAGTTTCATATTCTTTGACAGCGCCTGATTCATCACTGGATGATCTAAAATTTTATAATTAAAATACATGAAAAAAAACCGGTTAAGGGTGAATCGGACTCGCCCACCGAGGCTTCTTAACCAATTTCAGGTCATGGTACTACTCATAAAACAAACTAGGTTAAGTTTGCAGGCATATGCACTCATTTAACATGAAATGAATTGCAAATATATTTGTAGTTCCTTTTATTTATAAATTTGTTTAACTAATTTTGGAAGTGATTACAAGTATAACTTTGTAATTATTTTTATTCTGTCAAATACCTATAAATTTTCATTTATGATTTTTTTCTTTTATTTGTATTATAAGTTTTAAATTTTTTTACAAAAAAAGGACAAGGCAAATGAGCGTTCGGGTCACCTGATGGTAAGCGATTACCGCCGCCCACGACCCCATGCAACACCAGGGGAGATAAACGCGTTTTTTGAAGGTACCCATGTTATATCGACCTGAAAATTCATAGACCATTCCACAGTTCCGTGGTGCATGGAAGAACTATAGCGAGCGAGCTTGTGACGTACTGTGCGGTTAGAAGATTCGGTGGCAGGTAACAGGTCAAAAAGTTCTTCAGAAAACTACCCATGATAAATGCGGTAGAGGATGCACAGCGAGGAGACGTCTCTACGCAAAGCCAAAGTGTCAAGCCTTTCACAGATCATTGGGTCCCCAATGATTTGAATGGCTCTACGTTGTATGCGATCAAATGATTCAAGCTGATACTGGAGTGCACCAGCCCAGAGATGAGAACAGTACTTCATATGAGGCCGAACCTGAGCCCTATTTAGGGCCAATCAGTGTTTTGGCGTGAAATCTCGCTCTGTTGATGACCCCCAGTTTCTTCGAGGCCAACTTAGCCTTGGTTTCCAGATGATCGCGATACTAACGCGAAATATTAAAGCCCAATATACTGGATACTGGGCGCGGGTGTAAAGGGAGTGTTTTATAAGACTGGCGATGCGATACATGGTTTTTTTTTGTGGTTAAAAAGTTCCTATCCTATCATGAGGAGATATTCTCGAGGGATGCCTCAACAGTAGACACAAGTTTATTTCGGCACTGTTCCGCGTTTTCCCGAGAAAGACTTGCGCGGCCGGAGTAAACAGCGTCACTGTGCAATGAATGCTAGAATCCTCTAACATGTCATTGATATGCAGAAGAAACAGCATAGGGGACTGAACGTAGCCTTGCGGAACGCCAGCGTTCGCGGGCAAACAAAATTTGGAGCAAAAACTGTCGACAGTGACCTTGATGCTGCGCCCAGTGAGAAAGCTGGCGATCTACTTGCATAAATTCTCGGGAAGCCCGTACGATGGAAGTTTAGCAAGAGCGCCCCATGCTACACTGGATCAAAGGCCTTCGCCGTGTCCAAACTAACTGCCAGGCCCTCTCCCTTTCTTTCAATAGCCGCAGCCCAGCGGTGGGTTAGGTAAACCAGAAGATCACCAGTTGAGCAACCATGGCGGAAGCCATATTGTCGGTCATTAATCAATCGGTGATCCTCTAGATAAATCACTTCGTACCAAATATCATAACTCTAGGTCCATAGGAAATAACTAGTAGGTTTTGTTTCCTTTGTGAGTTTCGAAAATTTGCAGAAATTTGTGACATAAACGGCTGTGTATTTTGATTGCGTTGGCTAGAAGTTTGATTTTTTAACATCTTCCTTTGGATGTTATATTAAAGATACCTACAATGGCTACTTTAATTTTTTTTTTAATATGTTATTTTACTAGTCTTCATAGACTTACAATTCCGCACATAGCCAGTTAAGCAGAGGGAACCTGTGAACCTAATGTTATGATACTTCGTTCCCTATTAAGACACTTCTTCCCCATTTTCCGCGAACGAAGAATCAAACCCACAACAATCGTCACGTTTAATATTTTTAAATGTATTATTTCCAACATAACGATCATATTAGTAGAGGTAGTGTCTGACTATTAATGGTATGGTCATGGCTTTGATCCTCCTTCGAGGCAATTCATTATTTTCAATTTACCACTCTGGTAAGACCGGCGGGGTTGAGCTTCTCGTGGAGTTCCGCCACTCAATAAGCAATGTCTTGTAAATTTAGTGATGCGTGTGTAAAGAAGAACATCTCCCATAATAACATTTAATATCAAAATTGAACCTACACTGTCATTGTGTCATTGACAAATATTAAGCCAAAACTCTCACCTGCTAATAGTAATATTCCTTTGATTATTCGTATATAATGTACAATCACCACTCTCCGGGAACACTAAGTGCGGTGTGTGTAAGGCATCTTCTGTAGAAGTACCTTCTAGGGGCAAAATGTTATGCCTAAAATGATAAAACTTCGATAATAATATATAAAACTTACATATAATTTATTAAACCTACGTATAAATGTTGAAGTGCAAATCATTCATTAATTTGAAGTAACTTTATTATACTCAAAAACAAATGGCTAAGTGGGCAAAATGCGGACAGTTTTCGAGAGGTGTGGGTTCGATTTTTTTTACATTTTCTAGAAAAAATATTAAAAATTTCAACCAAACAACCTGTTTAGTTTTATAAGAATAGTACAGATAGGAATTTGTTCACTCACTTAGTTTCCATAGCTCTTTTGAAGCCTTCATCAAAGGGATTGACACTCTGTAAGTCTTGGAATAAGCCAACCTCTTCACAATTTCTAATAAATCGAGTTGGTGTTGGTGTTTGATCAGCTAAAATATTATTATAACAATTAATTATTATAATATAATAATAATAATATAGCGTAATTGATATACCAGGGATGGTGAACCGTTTTGGTGTCCATGCCACAAAGTTATAATTTTTTTTTTAAATAGGTAATGTGCCACAATAAAATTTCATTTACACAAACAAAAACTCAATTTCTTTTTTTTCTTCAGGTTCACTCTGTACCCCGCACACAGCAGGGTAAGCAGAGCGAAACTCAGTGTTAAGACACTCCATTCCCCACTTTCCACCGAAATCTGGAAACATTGCGTGTTAAGTGGCGGAACTCAAAGCCGCGCTTTACCTCGACACCAGACCGAAGAAATGAAAATATAAATTTAAATAAATATTTCATTTCCTCCAGTCGATTTTGATTCACACTTTGTACCTCAGCGCCACAACTGGCCTCAAAATTCATTTCTAATACATTAAAATTTAACCACTTAACTTTTAAATTTAATATTTTAAATGATATAGAATCAGGATATAAAATAAACTTTAAAGGTTCTTCAAATTATTTAAACTGAGTAAATATTGCAAAAAATTCCTGCATTAGGAATTGAATTAACATTGACCATTCTTTTTTTAATGACTCTTTCTTTAGCTTTCTGTGACATTTACTTTCAGAAGAAAAATCTATTCCTAACAGTTTGATTAAGTTAAACATTATAATATAATGATTGTTTTAGTAACACCTTGTAGTTTTATGTTTAATTCATTTAAATGAGAGCATAAATTGTAAAAAAAATATAGGTAGGTAGGTGCACAGTGAAAAAATATAGGTTTGCTAGCCATTCTACATTCAATAATTAATTGTATTGGTCAATAATATTCTCATTATTTAGAAACAATCTACTACAAATCTTTGCCTCAGTTTACTGCGGTTTAACCAGCATACATTATTGTACAAAACTAAACTATTGTACACGGAGTTTACTTTGTTTAACAATTCTTGAATTTTTCTTTTATTTAGTGCTTGTGCTAATATAAAATTAACTAATTTTGTTGCAAAACTTAAAATATCATCAAACAGGTTAAGTGTAGATAAATAATTAATTTGTGTCATTGGTTCGTCCTCCCCGTTATGTATCCATTTGTGTGGATTTATTGTAAAATTACTTTCTTTTCCCAGCTCACACTACAGTCACTTCTCCTTCATAAATCTTTATTGCCATTCTTTCATCACTCATTTGTTTGACATACTCCAACTACCATCTGAGCCTAGTGTTAATACATACCATTCATTAAAACAAGACATGATATTCTTGAAAAGTATAAAAAAAAGAAAGAATAGGGTCATCCTGGTACTGGTGGTGGCGTAAGAGGCGACTAAAGTATGTGTGGTAGAGTCACGTCGCCAGCAATGGCAACATGCATGGGTGGACTCGACCGGATCATTACAACCCCCGGCATTTAAAACCGGCGTGAAGTAGTGGCTTTATGCCATTGCATTTCGCATCAGGTAATACCGGGCTCCGGCGCCCAATCCACCTTAAAGGCAGGCAACGCACCAGTAGCTCCTCTGGTGTTGCACGGGGTTGTGGGCAGCGGTAATCACTTACCATCAGGTGACCCGAACGCTCGTTTGCCTTGCCCTCCATACAAAAAAAAAAAAGAATATGCAGACCAACCTACCTACAAAAGCAGCTTTCTGTTCCATTCCTAGTTGAAGTACCATGTCATGTTTCTTAGTATGCACATGCAAGTGATCTTCATTAGTAAAAGTCATTCCACAATCAGGCAAAGTACAGGCGAAAGGTTTTTCTGGCTCCATATTGGATTTCTTTAAAATTTTCGACTAATTCTAACAAAAAACTTTTCTATAATATTAATGATTATTTTGTTGAAGTATTGTTTTCATATATATTTACACAGTTAGCCATTCCACGCAACACGTAACGTACTTGAAAGTGATAATAGGACTTGTTTATCATTTAAAACTGTTAAATATCTCGGGATATCCTAATCTCGATTTCCATTTTAATTCGATAACAAATTATTATGACAGTACACTACAATACTAGTTGTTAGTATTGATTTCAATAGTATAATTGAAAAAGTAGTAAAGATTTTATAGAAAATTGTAAATATTTAAACATAATATTAGATTTTTATATATATATATATATATATATTTGTNCTCGACTGTACCGTAGTGATGTGGCCGCCCGCTCTCACGCCGCACCGACTCCCCGCGAGCCCGAGCGGGGAATCGGTGCGGCGTGAGCGGGCGTCTATTTGCAGATATCGAAATATGCGTTCTGCGCAATTCTACTGCGCGTGCTTCCCATATGCAATAACGGTTATGTCGGACTATACTGTTAATTATATATTGTCAATGTCATTGTCAATATTAAATAATTGACTTTGACGGCTATTAATATGAATACGTTCGAAATCTCTTTCTCTTCTTTTTTTTTTTTCATTTATTATCATATAGAGTTAGGAAGCGAGTTCCATAAGCGCGCCGCCTGAACTGTGAAAGATGTTTCATAGAAGGAGGTATTAAATATTGGGAACTCAAGCTTTCTTAGGGTGACACAGGAGCGTACAGGTCTTTCACTTGGAATTGCCAATTGAAAACGCTCCCTCAAGTAAGGAGGAGAAGAAAGCTTTAAAATGTTAAAAAGAAGAGTGAGAATGTGCAGGTTACGGCGTAAACGCACAGGAAGCCAATTCAGTTGCCGTCGAAAATCAGATACGTGGTCAAATTTGTGTAAGCTGAAGATAAAACGAATACACATATTTTGAAGTCGGTCAAGTTTGTCGAGAACCTCCTAATTAGCATCCGGATAACAAACATCAGCGTAATCTAGCAGTGGCAGAAGTAGAGTTTGAGCAAGAGTGGTTCTAGTGCGAATGGGTAAAAAATTTTGGAGGCGTTTAAGAGAGTGCAGAGAATAATGTATGCATTTACTGATTACATTAATGTTCGCAGACCACAATAAATGTTTATCAATTGTAAGACTCAAATTTCTTGCTGAATCGGATAACGCTATTATTGTCTCATTTAACTTTATGCAAGGCAAGGAATTAAAATCTACTTTGGCACGTAATTGTCTACGTCCAATTAATAGAGCTTGAGATTTGGAGGGGTTAATAAGAAGGCCAAACATAGTCGCCCACTCACTGATATGAGCGAGATCAGAGTTTATGTTAAGAATTACAGTATTCAGGTTTTCAAGAGTGGCGTGTCTGTATAGCTGCAAATCGTCAGCGTAGAGATGGTATTGACAAGATAGGATTTTGGTAATTTCATTTATAAAAATAGAAAAGAGCAGAGGAGAGAGTACGCCGCCTTGGGGAACACCAGTTTCTAAATCAGCCCAGTCAGAGCAAAGCTCCCCGGTATAGATTCTTTGCTTGCGACCCCGAAGATAAAAACGAAATTCTTGCCTTCTTTCCTTGTAATAAAAAGGTGGTGAAGGTGATTTTTTACTGGATAATTTTTTAACGTGTGATATTGGCAATTATTTTATACTACATTGAAACGCTCGAGCCGCAATAATTTGAAGTGTGAAGTGAAGTAAAAAAAAGTTCGATACTTTTGTTTACAGAAATAACTGAAAGAAGGAATCATTTACCTTCTCCACCTGTTAAGCAAATGCTAGATGTATTACTTACCGTAAGGTATTATATATATAAAATATTCTAACTATAACTAAAACACAGACTTCTTCTTTTAATACCATATTCTTTATTTTTAGGATAAACAATTGAGTAAAATTTTATATTTTTGATTCAGCCTTAATAATATTGGCTATAGTATAAAATAGTTAATTGCGTCTCATAAATAAAATTAACTGTAATTTAATCATATCATCATCATTGCATAAAAGATATAAATAATATAAATTAATTAAATTACTAGAAATTGTTTAAAAATTGCATTGATATTTCTATATTAATATAATTTATATTACTAACTCTATCAACATACGAAATATTGTTTTTATGACGTATTGATTAATTTAGGACTGTTATTCTTCACGCTAGGAAAATATGAAGTGTATTTTTCTGGCGAGTAACCGTGGATTTTGACTTGTTTTGGGTTTTTTTTGTGAAATGAAGCATGTGTTGCTGATCTTCTTTTTCTTGGGCTATCCTGTAACGGCTGGTTCGGGTAAGGGTCGACAAATCTCCTCGAGTTAATATCGTTGCCATCCGCTGTCGGGAATATTGTTGGCTAGATAAAATGTTAGGGACTTTTGTTTTATTAAAAATTACAAAATCATGGCCGTGAAATTTGTGAAATCTGACAATATTTTCGTTTTTTAATTATTTATAATATATAAATTTGCATTGTATTTAAATGAGCTTCATTAAGTTTTTTCAGGAGCTTTTTATAAATTAATAATTACTTGGCTTGCCTGCTCCCCTGCCGGAGAATATACCAGCTGGTTGCGATTGAGGTTCACTGCTCACCGTGTTCTGTTGGATATTAGGCATTCCAACAACAGGGTTTGGTTCACTTTGCTGTCCTTTCCATGGTCTAACAAAGAATATATGTTAAATGTATATGAAATGCAAAATTCAGACAAGTTTCATATTAAATAATTACACATACTTATCAGGAAATAATTCACCAGGCTGTCCTCTAGTTTGAACTATACGTTCACCGTTTACTTCTACGACGCATCGCAGTCGAGCACAACACGTTGGAAATTCTGAAATAATAATAATGTTACAAAATATATTGTTGATCTTTAACTCATAATTATTTTTTCATTAATAAAAATGATTTAAAACTATTCAGCAGTTCTACATACCAACATTCTCATCCTCTATATATTCATGGCATTCTAATGCGTTTTCTGGTATTTTAGGTTTACGACATCTGTAATTTTAAAACAGAATAGCATAAATGTACTTTTTTTTTAGATATATATAAATCTAAAATCAAAGGTAATCTACCATGAAAGGTAATTTAGTAATGATATAATATTTACCCTACAGCAGCTATGAAATACTTTCCATCTCGTATTTCACATCGGTATCGATGGCAAGTGTAGTGGTCTGACCACTCCTGCCAAGGTTGGTAGCCTTTTCTGGAGTATTTATCAACACAAGCTTGATCTACAAAAATTGTAATTAATTATCTATTTATCTTTTGTTTTATAGTCACAAATAATTGTTTGGCATGAACGAAGCACAAAAAAAGGGTATGCAATACTTACAGCTAACATCTTCAGCCACTGTTGAGGATATTGAAATATATAATGGAAGTATAAGCAAACTGACGAAATTCATTTTAATTTCAAACAACTGAAATAAAATCGAAACTGTTTTGCTCACTTCCTAAAGTCATTTGAAATTGTGATATATTTTTCAACCAAGAAATACACTTTTCGAAGACAGTTTATTTTGTAAACATTCTATTACAATGAAGCGATAGTTTAAAAAATATTGTTAAATATTTTGCAATAGTTGAGGATTTCCCATTAAATATTTAACTAACGTTATGTACTGAGAAAATATGCAAGAAATTATCAAAAATGGGAACTTCAACATAATTATTGAGAACTTGATATAACTTCTTGAAAATCAATCATGAATAAATTTAAATATATTCATAGTGCTAATCGATCATATGAAAATCACGTCACTTTTTTTTTCTCCGTTTATTATTTTAGCCGTATTGAACTCTCTAAGCATGTTATTTGGTAGAAGTGCAAGAATTTGATCTAAGTAAAATATCTGATATTTATTTACTAATATTCAAATTGGAAAGGTTAAACGATTGAAAAACAAGAAAAAAAAAAATGTTTTCTTGTACTCACAAAATTATAACTAATTACTAGTAGCACCACAGTAAATTCAGTTGGAATCAATAAAAGAACTGAACAAAGAGCTTAAAAAATGATGTTTGCAGATTATTTTCCTTGAATGTAAGTTCTAAGAAATTATACAATTCCATGGCAGTTCATTCTTATCAGAACATCTATTCTTTCATAACACTAACATTAGTATATAAGATCATTTGTAGAAAAAAATATTAAAATTTTATATAGTCGGTAGGTTGTAAGATATTGTAATATATTATTATATATACTTAAATTGAACGTTAAATAAGGTATATGTACATCAACAGTATTAAAAAAATCAATGAAAGAATATTTAAAAATACTAATAAAAATAATTACCTCTTTTATTATATATTAGTTAGTTATTTATAAAATAAAATACTAATAGTAAAATACTATTAGTATTTTATTTTATAAATATTTGCGTTTTTTTATTTGACGCACTTATTCGAAAGTACTGGATCTGGTTAATTCTTTTTTGCTATATAGCTATTAGTATATAACACACGTTAACGTTAACATTTAGCGTAATAAGCATTTTTTTAGAACATCTGAGAAAGAATAGTCCAACATAATTAATTATAAATTTTTGAAAATGCTCCCTTAACGAAAATCGTGGAACATAATGGGCAGTTTTTATTGTCCATTAATCATTCAAAAACATTAAAAATTGGTTTCATTTAACGTTCAAGTATGTAAAAACGTGGCATTCCCTTCCATCTCTAAATAAACAAAATCTAGAATTCGTGCACACTGAATTGTTTAGATACTGGGTGCTCTTTGTTTTAGTGCTATAAGACAGTGGATGGTATGATTTTTTTAAAGGGCTTATAAACTGCTGTAGACCTGGAATGGTTTTGAGTCACCGGGCCGGGAGGGGCGAGAGTAGCCTGAAGAAAAAGTACGAGCTTTGATGGACGCTAATGAAGAGCGGCGATTGCAGGAGAATGCCCTGCATGCGCTGATCAGGAAGAAAATAAAATAAAGGAAAGTAGCATGTACCTATATAGCAATGGCCATAAGATCCATGACAATGAAGTCTTGTACGTACGGCATAAGAGGACGTGCACTCAATCTTCTGACCTCCTAATCAGCATGGGGGGTCTATTCTTCCTTTTCTCTTTTTAATATATATAAATGATTTACCGTATCAAGTTAAAAAGAACCATAAGATAGTATTGTTTGCTGATGACACTTCATTGACTTCTAAAATAAAAAGCCGAGAAATCGTATATGATGATGTAAATAATGCTTTCTCGAAAGTAGTACATTGGTTCAGTGTTAATAATTTACTATTGGATAACAAAAATACTAAATATATCCTGTTAATCTTACGGTATTTCTCGGTATGACTATAGATTTGAAATTACAGTGGCACCTCATATTGATAGATTAGCGAACAGATTTAGCTTAGCAACTTTCGCGGTCAAAAAAATTATGAGATTAACAGATGTGGAAACGGCTCGACTTGTTTACTTCAGCTACTTCCATAGTATTATGCCCTATGGGATTTTCCTTTGAGGTAACGCAGCCGGTATTCAACCAATATTTGTCCTACAGAAGCGAGCTTTTTGTACAATCTATAACTTAGGCCCTAAAGACTCCTTAAGGAAAAGTTTAAAGAAATAAATATATTGACGGTAGCATCTCAATATATTTTTGAAAATGTTAGGTATGTTAAGAAAAAGATCCATAATCGTACTAAAATTGGTGATGCCCATAATATTAATACCAGAAATAGGCTTAAATGATTGCATCGAATCCATAATTCTTTTATGGGACAATGTGTATGCTTTTACAATAGAATCCCAGAAAACGTCACAGAATTTTCAATATCACGATTTAAAACAATTGTGAAAAGACGTTTGTGTGTTAAAGGTTATTATCAAATTAATGATTTTGTAAATGATAAAATGCCTTGAGAATAAAATGCTCGCTCCAGTCGTTTCGAAGGTATCATTGTCACAAGTAATAAAATATGTATTTGTATAAAATTGATCGATTGATTGATTGATTTAAAAGTCCCGTTGAGTTTCTTTTGCCGGTTCTTTTCATGTCTGAGGCATTAACTTTAGTGAACTGGTGGTAAATGTTTGACGTTCAAAAAATAAAGCATTTAACTTCTTATTTTGAATAAAATTATTTGACTTTGACTTGCGAGAACGAGAACCAGCACTTAATATATTAAATGGCAATGAAGTACAGAATAGTGCGTGTTTAAATTCTAGATAATGTTTTGTATGACTATAACATAACTTTAACTATAACTTATTTAAAACATTTAAATTTATTTATTTATGCTGGGGAATATTGATACAAGAAAAAAATATTGAATCTAAGTTATTGAAGCTAAAATAAATAAAATTTATTCTGTTGTTGTAAGTTTTGTTTCCTACTTAAATAGTATTATTAAATAAAAGATAATCTCCAGCTTATTTTAATTCCAGTTATTTTATTAAACACGATACTATTTTTTTACTCTAACCAGAACGCAGCCACAAAAAATGGCGAATGCCAGATCGTTTACAAAATGTTTGATATACGACAGAAACAGAATGCGTCAGTCAAAAGCTTAACATTTGCCACTTTAAAAATTTTTATGAAAAAAATAAAATAAAAAAAATAAAAACAAAAATTTTTAATAATTAAATTTAATAACTTAAATATAAGTGTCTAGTTTAGATATATAAATAAAATACAAATGAAGTAAGTATTCTTTATTAATATATTATTTATTTTAATGTCTTTTTATTTGTTTTTATTGCACTTTTGATTTGATGAATTGATTATTTAAAATAACATTTAATATAATCTTCTACATATTGTTTCCTTAATGTTTTCTTTAAATCGTAAAGTATTTAGTAATTGGTTCCCACCCTCATTTTATTTATAATAATGCAACATAAGCAAATATTAAAAGCATTTGCGTATTAAGAAAATAGGCGTGACTGTAAGCAATATTATTTTAAAATCTGTTGTTGTTTAATTGATTATCAATAATTTTATTAAATAAATTTAATTTGACACTAACTTATTATTAATAGCCACAGAAAAATGTTAAGGTAAAAGTAAATAAATTTAATTATAAATTTTTCATTTTAAATATACTAAAAAATATAGTATAAATTTTTCAATGAACCTGCAGCTTTGTTTTTAATCATATTAATATTTAAACATGACTGGTTGTAGGTTCGATCTCTTGTCTAGGAAATGAAATATTTATTAAAATGTATATTTTCATCTCTTTGCTCTGGTGTTGAGACAAACACAACATAGAATGCTACCAGAATTCAGTGGAAAATGATGAACGGAGTATCATAACACTAGGTTCACTCTGCCTACCCTGCTATGTGCACAGTTTGAAGCTGTGAACCAATGAATTAACCAGGAATAGGTTTAGAGTTAATTTGTATGGAATAGAAAAAGGAATGTGAATTATGACAGTGGTATCTTTCTATAGCTTACTAAAACATCTCTAAAACTTTCATCGATTAATTTCTATAAGATATTTTGAAACTAATGGCATTAGTGCAGGGTGCACATTTCTTACGACTCCTTTAAACCTTAATTTGGGTTCAAGCTCATGCACATCTATATAATGAATCCGTATGTTTGTGTTTTGCAGTTTTTTCCTATTCTGTTTATTTATTTTTAATATTAATAACTATTTTATAGCATATTTCAATACAATACACCTTTTTCTTTATTTGAGCATAAGATTACACCAAATAAAACCATAAATATTTAAGGCATTATATCATAAAAAACATAAAATCTTGGAAATAGTGAGGCCAACAGCAATATACATGTGTAACAATTTTAAGCAATAAATACTTGAACTTAAAAAAGTTTAGAGAATTTTGATGAAGAAATAAAATTCCAAAATCATATATATTCACCCTTATATATTACATATAGTTTCAATAGTTACCTATAATAATAAGTAATGCAAAATAAATGTAAAGTGAATGTAAACAATGATTGAGTGTTTAATTCCTTACTTTGTCTAGACACAAAGTTTTCTCTATCTACCCATTTATATGCAAGATGTGTGTAAAGCTAAAAATCACTATTCTCTGCCTAAATTTGATACATTGTAAATTGATTTGTGGAACTCAACTCTCCACCATGTCTTAGTAAAGTAGGAAAATTAAAAGAGTGAGGATTGAACCATTACCATCAGACTGAATACATATTAATTAAGATATTTCTCATTTTTGTATGAAAATCAGATGTGAAATAGAGTGTCCTTAATACTGGGTCTTTTCTAGCCTGCTATATGCGGGATACAGTGTATAGTTAAAATAATACATTTTACAATTACAATAATACGAGTATACAGTGTAAAGTTTCAGATTATAATTTGTCGCATTCGCAGATAAAACACTTAACATGTATTTAATGACTCACATTTTTAGTTTATCGAATACAATTCTGTTGCTGTTTTTATATACATATATGGGGAAATGTAAAAAGTTATTTAAAAATAACCAACTTGGTAGAATATTTCAATGCAACATTTTTGTTGTTTCAGACAGATCAGAGTAGACAAAAAGTGAAATTGGGCCCTTTCCTTTAATAGTAGGGAACAGTAAAGTTGAACACAATTAAAGTTAAAGTTTGATGGATGACTTAACTTAAGTTATTTACAAAAATGTTAGTAAAGATTTGATTGAAAACTTCTGAATCAGACAAAAATGTTTGTGTGTTAAGACAATTCATTCTCCTTTTTCAGACATTTTCATTTCGAGACATTGTATGTTTACGTCAATTACCAATGCCATGTTTTGTTTTATCACAGCGTAAAAATGAAAACTTATTTTAATATAATCAGTCGTCAATTCTTTTATTGGAGATTAAACTTGCAACCAACGCGCCCACAGACATGATCAACGAAAGTCTAATAGCAAGTCCCATGTTACCATGTGAGTGTTACGATATTCGTTTATATATATTCCACCTAGTGGAGATTGAACCAGAAACCATCGCTTTTACAGTCAGTCTTTTCCTATGCACCACCGTGGCTTTACACAAGCCATTACGTTCCATATAATTTATAAGCTATAATGTATTAACCAACCTTTGACCTTTGATCGCAGGTAAGCATTTGAAAACTAAATTTAATGTAAAAAGTCAAGGTGAATCTCAATAGTATATATTAAAGTTTACCTTTTTAATAGTTTCTTTATTATTGGTTTTTTTTATTTAGGGTTTTTTGCTTTTTTTTGCTCCGGTTTGCTAGGTTACATACTCATTTGGTAAAATAATTTAACTCTATTTCGTCGCGAAACTTAACAGATGACAAGACAAAGTTTAAAGCTAAAGTCCAGCCAGCAGTTTAGTAATTTTTGAGTGAAAGAGTAACACACAACCGTCCTTGCCCATAAACTTAAATTATATTTACAATATAGTAGTATAGAATTTTTCGAAAAACATCGATTTATGAGCGACGGTGAACAGACGGACGGAAAACGGTATTACCTTATTATATCATGCTAAATTAACATTATATATTAGAATAAGTTCTCGCTGTTTTTTGAAAGGTGGCGTTGCGGCACTGTGCATGGAATTTCGTACGGTAACGAATCACCAAAGTAGTACTATATGTAACCTCAAATTGTAGTAGAATAGTGTTTACTACAGTGTCAACTACATATTTATTTTCCCTTTGTGAAAATGTGTACTTTTGTGCCAAATAAAGTGTTTTTGCGGGGAATTTTATTGCACTGCTTTATTCAGAAAAAATCTGCAGCAGAAGCACACAGAATTCTCGTTGAGACAATGCTTTGTCGAATACAACGTGCAGAGACTGGTTTAGGCGCTTCAAAAGTAATGATTTTGACCTTGAAGACAAAGAGCGTTCTGGAGCACCGACAAAATTTGAAGACAGAATTGGAGGCATTGCTTGAAGAAGATCCATGTCAGACGTTAGTAGAGCTCGGGAAAACGTTACAAGTAGATGCGTCAACAGTTTCAAAACGTTTAAAAGCGTTAGGAATGATCCAAAAGCAAGGGCATTGGGTGCCGTATGAGTTGAAGCCGAGAGACGTAGAACGACGTTTTCTCATGTGTGAATTGTTGCTTCAACGGCAAAAGAGAAAAGGTTTTCTGCACCGTATCGTCACTGGGGATGAAAAGTGGATTCACTACGACAATCCAAAGCGAAAAAAATCGTGGGGCATGCCGGGTCACGCATCAACATCGTCGCCAAAACCAAATATCCATGGTTCTAAGCTTCTTCTCTGCATTTGGTGGGATCAGCAGGGCGTAATTTATTATGAGCTGCTTAAACCTAATGAAACTATCACGGGAGCTCGCTATCGACTTCAGTTGATGCGTTTGAGTCGCGCTCTGAAAGAAAAGCGGCCACTATACGAGCAGAGACACGACAAAGTGATTTTATTACATGATAATGCTCGGCCACATGTGGCAAAACCAGTCAAAACTTACCTGGAAACACTTCAATGGGAAGTTCTACCCCACCCGCCGTATTCACCGGACATAGCCCCCTCCGATTACCACTTGTTTCGGTCGATGGCGCACGGTTTAAGCGAGCAGCGCTTCCATTCTTTTGAAGAAGCCGAAAAATGGCTTGATTCCTGGATTGCCTCGAAAGATGAGTCGTTTTTCCGACGGGGGATTCAATTGCTACCAGAGAGATGGGAGAAAGTGGTCTCTAATGATGGACAATACTTTGAGTAATATCATTGTAAGCATTATATTTTAATTTATTTTTTTTTAAATAAAAAAAACATTTTTTTGGTAATTTAGCATTTTGTAATCAAATTAAAGTTCTAATAAATATTTTTAACGATGTGTTCCATATAAAAAGTAATTAAAACTTATGCAATTATAACTTAATCTTTCCTATACCTATAATGAAAACAAAAATGTTTTCATTGCATTAAAGTAGCCGTCATGTATTCATGACTGAACTGAGACGACAAAAACCATTTGTTTTAGGTTCAAATTTACACACAGAGTAATAATATCTCTCTAATAATATATATTTATACTATAAAATAACAAGGTTTTTTGTTATTTTTTTGAGTCTTCAAATTAAATTTAAAATAATGTATATATATATACCTATATATATATAAATCGAATATAAATCTATTGTCGAACTTACTGATCCGTAATAATTAGTTGTAATCGAATCAAGCTAATGTTATAATTACTATCTAATTAACTAGTTAATCGCTTTTAATTAATTAAGTATTTTTCCATCACGCTACAAAGAATTGTGTGGATTGCTTTGATTTCTTTTCTTGCTTAGGGAATGTTTAAGTCGAGAATCTGTTGATAAGCTAGCGGAATCAATTATGAAATTGAATTCTGTAACCTGTATCCCGCATATTGCAGGCTAGAGAGAGGGTATCAACTCCGTCGAATTTTCAAGACATTTTGTAGGTGGAACTTAATTCTGCGCTTTGTCTTATTACCAGAGCAAGAAAATAAAAATTACTCATTTAATCAAATAGGAATGGAAGTTACAACCGTTGCGTTTAACGTCAACCAGTGCATAACAGGTGGATATAAAAAACATTTTAATTGTTACAGTAGCCTCCAGAGGTCAAGGCTAAGCGAGGACGACCTACTCAGTTCCCCGTCCTCAGATGAAAAAATGGACACAGCATCCGAATCTCTTAGATCTACTCAAGACACGCCCAACTCTATATTGTCCGATTCAGAAGAAAGAGAAACAGAAGTCCTGAGGCTCCAAAATCCTAATGTCCTAAGACTGTCCGAACCTGAAAAGTTAGATAATAAACATTTAATCAAATCAGAACTAAATGACAGTTTAATATCGAGAATGTCTAATTTGAAGATAGATTCCTCAGAAAAGAGACCCAGAAATTTGGGAATTAGTCCGCCTAAGTTAAGTTCAACATTGACATTGACCACTAATCATCCATTGATGGGTTTGGGCAGTCCGGACGAGAACTTCCCTGATGTTATCCCGAAAAAAGTGACCCGAAATGATGAGGATAAGGATTTAAGTCTATCCAGTATAGAGGATGACAGGGGAACTACAAACGGATACGAATTATACACCCCCTTAAGAAACACATCGAAAAATAACTTATATTTTTGGGACAATTTTGTGACGGCGGAGAGCCAGATTTTAAACGATTCCTTGAATTTTACACCGGATGTGGCCAGAGTGGAACAGAAAGAAAGAAGGAAAATTATTCCACGTTTCGTAGAAACTCCCAAAACGGACATTTCTACACCTCAAAAAGACTATTTAGGTTTTCCCGATAGTGCCATAAAAAAGTGTGAGAATAAAATATCTAGTCAAAGTACGCCTAAAACACTTGGAATTGATATACCTGAGGTTGAAGAGTTTCATACTGGAGTAAGTATTTTTTTTTTAATTTTAATTACATAATTTTTTTTTGTTTAGATGACTTCATGGTACACAATTAATAAGTTAGTAATAAAATTTTCTATTATATTCCCTCCAAAATTGGAATGTCCTACATTAAAAAAGAAAGGTGTACGCGACGTGAATATTTTTTATAGCATAATAGGTCTAATAATATTAATAAATAATGATGATGTATTTCTGTTGCCGCAATAACAAAAATATTGGGGAAACTAAGTAAAGCAAATATTTAAAGTGGCTCATACAACAAGTGTGTTGTTTTTATGCATGGTACAGAACCCTTCGTGCGTGAGTACGACTTGCACTTGACCGGTTTTTTAATAAAATCTTTTAAACTAAAACATAATAAGAGGTCATATATTTTATAACAATTACAATGTGTAAGAGGGGGAGAATGAGAGCTCTATTTCACATTTAATGTGTTAAAAACATGTCTAATGTGTGTACTACCATTGTCGTCGAATACACCTTTTTGCTAAAAATATTTCATTTTTCACTTTGATAGCGAAGGTCTAGAGTTAAGACACGTTTCCGTGCAAATTCAAGATATTTCGTGAGTGTAACGGAGCTCAACCCCGCGCGTTGACTTACCATAGCGGAATATAAAACCATCTTTTTTAGTTTCACGCGGAATATAAAACCATCTTTTTTAGTTTTATATCTAACACATAGCTGGGTAGGCTGAGAAACCAGGGAACGTAGTGCTAAGACAAACCAATTTCCGCCGAATTCTTGAGGCATTGAATCAAAAAAATATTAAATATTTAATTCCCCCAAATAGGATTCGAATCCACAACCTTCGTTTACAGTCTCACGCTTGTGCCTCTGCGCCACACCGGTTTCTAACTATCGGGCTTAAACCATCTCGGACTATACAAAATATGATTTTATGTTACTCCTTAGTATTATTTATTGAATATTGTAATAGAAAGTAATAATTTGCACTTTCTATTTAATTACATTTCATTTTAACACGCTCGTGCCACAGTTAGAAAGTAAGCTAGACTGTACACGCGATTGTTGTGGGTTCAATCCCCACATGGGAGAACAATTATTTTTTTACTTCACGCTGCATCCCGCCCTACCTAGTAGTCCTCTATTTTCGAGACATTGCGTGGTGAGTAGCGGAAATCAACGCCGCGCTTTGTCTTGTCACGGGGTTGTAATTAACTAATTATATTTCATTTTATTTAAATTTTATATTATTTTCATTTCTTTGCTCTGAAAAGGGTAGTCCGGCGTTGGGTTCCACCAATCGCGCAACTTTCCTCCATAATAAATAAAATTTACATTACAGCATTTTACAGTATTGTGTATTATGTTAGAAAATCAAACAGGGTAGGCAGAGGGAACCTAGTGTCATAAGGCACTTCGTTCCGCACTTTCTGCCGAATTCTGGAGGCATTGCGTGTTGAGTGGCAGAACTCAACGCCGCGCTTTTCCCTCGACACCAGAGCGAAGAAATGGAAATATAAATTTAAGTAAATATTTCATCTCCTTGAGTGGGGATCGAACCCACAACCAGTCACTTTTACAGTCACACTTTGTGTCACTGCGCCACGGCCGGCTTCAATAAATTTAGTAATATTATGTTAGATTTTTTGTTTTTACATAATAATAATTGATTTTGGTTATGCAACGTTTACTCCATTAGTTGTGAGATGGGAGGGCAAATTATATAATGTAGGAAGCAAGAAATGATTACTAAAACTTAATTATAGTCACAACGTGATAGTTTCCGGTTCAAATTGCATTTGGGGACTATTTATTTTTATAAAAAAACTGCTTTTCCGGTCTGGTTAGTCAAAATTAAGTGTTAAGTTTCTAATATTGATTAGTATATTTTATAAATCATATTGACTAATATATTTAGAAATATTTTCTTTTCCCCGGCCTACTAAGATAAATCGCGGCGTTAAATTCCTTCACTTTACAATGTCTTTTAAAGTTAATCCCATAGATCCTCGTGGCGCATCAGTACAGCCGTAGAGTAGTAAACGCGACGGTTATGGGCTCGATTCGACTCAGGGAAATGAATCATTCTAATTTTGACTTAACAACGAGACAAACCACGGTGAGTTTTGAGTTTTGCCATTCAACACGCAATGTCTCGAAAATGGTGAATTGCGCGGGCAACAAAGTGTCTCAATACTAGGTTTCCTCTGCCATATGCGGGTGCAGCTAAGAAGACAACTTATAATATTCAACAATTCCATAGGTGGCGGAATGGTGTGAATCGCCGTCACATCTCCGAGCTATGCCCAATTTTGATCTGCCCATCGAAATGTCTAGTAGCATCGGTATGCATAATGTAAGTTGACATACATACTTATTAAATGTATTTTTATAATTTTAATATTGTGTATAATTTAAAAAAATATATATTTTAAAGGGCAATTATTATTGAAAGTTGAGTTTTGGACATATATTTAATCAAAAAAATCTGTTTTCAAATAGTTTTATATATGAATATTTATTCTATTTCTATATTTTTTTAAAACTGGGTAAAATATAAGTAGAAAAACTTGTATAGATGAGTTTTATTTATAATGTTGTTGAAAAATTTTATGTTTTAATTTTTTCGCTGTGGTAAATCCGTAAAGAGCGACGTTGAGTTCTGCCACTCAACACGCAATGCTTCCAAAATTCGGCGGAAAGCGGGAAACGGAAGTGTCTTCATGGGAACGGAATTAAAACAAGCAAGAAAAACATTTCGGCATGTTTCCACCTCCAGATGAGACTGAATTCGAATAATCTTTATACTGGTTGTTGAGACACTCATATCATTGTACCATCAGTTTAATTAAAACAAAAGTCTAAATGAGATCGTAGTGACCCGGTGGCAGAAGGATGTAAATGCGACGGTTGTAGGTTCGATTCCCTCTTAAGAAAATGGAATATTTAATATTTTAATTTTCTCACTGTGACGACGACGCAAAACGCGGCATTGATTTCTACCACCCAACACGCAATGCTTCAGAATTGGTTTGAAACAGAGTGTCTAAACATTTCGTGCTCAGGTTCCTCTGCGTACTTTGCTGTGTGTAGGATACAGCGTAATGCTAAAAAAAATCAAAATGCTTCAAATAAATTAAAGAAATTCCAATATGGATTTGCCACAATGGTTGTTAGTTCGAACTTATTTAAATTCGTCGTTATATTTAAATAAAATTTGGTGTTAAGTTCCGCAACGTAAAAGCGTCTTGAAATCCATATCTCTCTCCAGGACCTCGACTCCCCAGACGTTATATCCTCATCGACACAAGAGGATAGATCTCAATACCAGGCGCTTGTGGACCCTTACACCGGTTCAGTGGCGTTGAGACACACTACCCCGAAATGTAACCCGCCGAGACGGAAAGTTCTATTGGTGAGTATTTAGGACATTATGTTTTTAGTGTTGTTGTTTTTTTAAAGTTGAAGGTTCAGCTGAGGCGAGCTGGTAGCTTAATTGCTTTTTACCGTTAAGTCGTTTAAAGGCCGGCAACGCACTTGTAGCTCCTCTTTGGTGTTGCACGGGGTCGTGGGCGGTGGCTAACACTTACCATCAGGTGACCCGTGCGCTCGTTTGCCTTGTCTTTTTCCATAAAAAAGCCCGCTTTTTGTGCATATTTTTGTTTAAATTGTGTACAATAAAAAATATAATAAATATATTGTAATAACTGTTTAAAATTGTTATGTTAAATGCAGCGTTAAATTCCGCATTTATAAAACACTATGTTTTTAAAACAGGTGGTAATATAGGAACTTAGTAACGTACACTGCTTTCTACCTTACTGCTATACTTTTAAAAATTGTATTATATAAAAAATAACGTTAACTTTTAAATGGAGAACAATGTCTTAAAATATAAACACTAGATTCTCTCTGCCTTCTGTACAAAATGCAAAATTTTTGTATGAACATACAGAATTGTTATTTTTATGTAAAGTACCATATGTCATTTCAATATAAACATGTATAAGCACAATCACAATATCATGGCACAATAGGGCAGTGTCTGACCGTAAACACGATGATCGTGGGTTCGATTCGAACTCAAACTCAAAGGAACGATTATATTTAAAGTACTTTCATATCCCGACAGGGTATAATACGGCAGTGCCTGACCGTAAACACGATGATCGTGGGTTCGATTCGAACTCAAACTCAAAATAATGATTATATTTAAATTACTTTCATATCCCCGTTCTGGTTGACAAAATGTGGCGTAGAGTTCCGCCACTCAACACGCAATGTCTCGGTATTTTATTTAATTGCTTTAGTAACGAGATGTATAATAAGCGGGATACAGCGTGAAGCTGATTAAAACGTATATATATTTCGTTAAACTCGTTTCAAGGACCTATAAATTACGTCACAGCGATAAGTTCAGTTTGTATACACGTATGCTGTATTCGACATTTACGGCCAAATTGTAATTACGTACATGCATGTTACATGTGTACAACAGGTTTTCTTAATACCTGACGTTTTTATATAGCGCAAGGCTAATATGCGATAAAGTGTATTTAATTATTTACTTATTTTTATTTTTGAATTTATTTTAAGCATTTTGCAAATTACGACGGCGTATTATGTATAAACGTTTTCCAAAACAGGAATCGAACTCACAACTATAGCGTTTTTTCACATAAGGCTCAATTGTTTTGAGATTGAGGCATTTTTATACAAAGATTGATTACTTCCAATATATATAAAAGTGAGGAAACTATGGATATTATATTGCAAATAACTTAACCTCGATTAAACATTAAAGGAAGAGTGTCTTGGTACTAGATTTTCTTTGTGTACCATGGGACCGTTTATAAGTAAATCAATTTAATTCTCTGCTTTGGTAGTAAATTTTAAGTGTCAACCTAATAAAAATACTTTCCTATAAATTTTTTGATAGTATTGTTCGTAAAATGACGATTGTCATAATGAAACACGTTATATGCGGCCGTGTGATCCCGGCCTAGAATAGGATCATCCTGGTACTGGTGGTGTCGTAAGAGGCGACTAAAGTACGTGTGGTAGAGTCACGTCGCCAGCAATGGTAACACGCATGGGCAGACTCGACCGGATNCATAGATGTGTGTGTCTGTTTGTCTTAAAGTAAGTACTAAGTAATCACGATAAATAAAATTAAACATGGTGGCTGGAAAAAAAATTCGAATACTGGAACATAGGTATCAGATGCAAGAGCATTTGTAGTATTGTAGTCCTTGTGGATATCAAAAAGATATAAAATTATTATCGTTACCGTAATTGTAATAAAAAAAAATTAAAAACCAAAAATTCGACCGCATAAAACTATATATAGCCCAATAGTTTATTAGGATTAATATTCGGGAGCTATAATTCTTTAATCAATTGAATCTTCACAAGGAGCCCCATATATAAAACCCATATAAATGGGCCCGGACTATCCTCCTAATTCCTTCCTTTTTGTTTTCAATCATTATTTAAAATTAGTGAGGACTTGCCCCTCTAGACATTTGGTGGTTTTTAAGTGCATTTTAGATTAGTTTAGTAAACTACGAAGACCCTCAAGACTGTTATCGGGACTGTTGTAGGTTCCATTCCCACTCTAGGGAATGCTTAATATTTTATTTTCCTTCGTCTAGTAACAAGATAAAACGCAGCGTTGAGTAGGAAACGGAGTGTAAAACACTCCGTTTCCTACGTACTAGGTTTCCTGTGATGTATAATAAAGTGTGAAAGAAATTACCTAACCTAACTTGCACTTAAAAATCGTCAAATCTCTATGTCATTCATGAGTAGGGTACTTCTTTGTTTTTCAGCCTCCAGAAGAAGATGATAGATGCAGCTTAGACAGCGTCAGCGGCTGTTCCATGGAGTCCGAGGAGGAACCTCCTCCACCACTGCCACCAGCACAGGAGAATAGCGAGGAGGATGATGCTAAGAGGTAGTGAATTTGAATTGAATATTTTTTATATTTTATAAGGATTTTTGTGCATTTGACATTATTAATGTTTTTTGTTTAGTTTGTCGCTGTATCCTCATATTGCAGGGTAGGCAGAGGGTGTGGGTCACCTAGTGATAGAAAAGGCACTCCGTTCCCTATGCTTCACCCAATTTTCGATGAAATGAAAATAATTAATTCCTCCGAGTAGGAATTGTACCCACAACCCTCGCACTTACATTTAGATTAAATCGTCTGTGCGAGCCTCTATATATGTATATTCTTTTTTTTACTTCACGCTGTATCCCGCACAAAGTAGGATAGGTAGAGGGAACCTGGGAGCCTAGTGCGCAAGCCTAGCAGTGAGTTAATAAAAATATTAAATATTTTATTTCCTTGAGTGAGAAGTGAACTCAAAACGTCCCGTTTACAGTCGCATCTTCTCAGTGGCTGGCCTCAATTTAATATTTAATCTTTTATATTAATTTCAGATCAAAATCAACAAATACAGTGAGTGAATGCAGCGACCCTATTCCAGAATATTCGGCGGCTGAAGAGTTCAAGGATGAAAGATCCTGGTTGACCGTTCAACATAGTGGCGGGAAAGCTGTGTGCGATATGAAGGCACGGGATTAAAATTAAAATATACCGTATCTTTAACATTTTTAAAGTGTTATTCCACACTTAAGAAAGAAAAATACTCTTCTACAAAACATATAAAAAAAGTTATCGTAGTAGGATTTGAATACATGCCTCCTGGAAATCGGCTGTTAGATAGTTCTTATCTCACAGCATTCAAAGATTTTACGTTTTCTAAAAAACGTTATTTTTTTTACATATGTGATCTTACATTCGCACATGGATCATTCATCCACATAGATAAACTCATTTCCGCATATGTGATATCACATCTATACATGTAATCTCACTTCCACATTGTAATCACCAAGCGGCTTTACGCCTTTTCCTATATAACATGGTAGGCAGAGGGAACCTAGTGGTAAGATACTCCGTTTTCCACGCACCGCCCAATACCTGAGACATTGTTTGTTGAATAGCGAAACTCAAAGCTAAATGACTAGCTAAATAAGCAATTAAATATTTAACGTTCCTTACGGAAATATTTAACGTTCTTTATGTATTTACTACTATAGTACTGCTTATTTGTCCTAGGCATCGTGGCGTAGTAGTAAAACATTTGACTGTAAACGATGTTGCGACGGCTGTGGCACTTGATTCCTATTCAGGGGAATTCATTATTTAACATTTAAATTTTTCGCTCTGATAACAAGACAAAGTGCCATAATACGAGGTTCCCTTTGCCTACCATTCAATATGCGGGAGCCGTAAAGCTAAAAAAGGAAAAAATTGTACAGGTAATAGAGCCATTCAAGCGGGTAGTGTCACATGGAGGATACGAATCTGGTGCGGGGGGCGCCAGCGGGGCCGCCCTCATAGTGTTCAGCGCGTGCCACTTGCCGGACAACGCGCGCGCTGACTACAGATACGTCATGGACAACTTGTTCCTGTGAGTGAGTACACACCGCACACGACACACTCACTGCATCAACCCATTCATTGCAACCACTACACTGTTATTGCATTTACCTACTCATCTTAAAATTCATCCACCCACTTACTAGAAAATTTAACGTATCCACTCGTTAACCGTGAAACTCTGCGTTTTGTGGCATCTACTTAGATACCACAAAACTCAACACGTATTCACCTACTGCAAAATTGAGCGTTTACTCTCTCGTCGCAAAACTCACTGCAACCACACACTTATCGCAAATATCAAAGCACTTACTGACTCATCGCAAAACTCACTGCATCCATTCACGATTATAGAAAGTTTCGGTATTTCACGCATTAGGTTCTCTATGCTTTCCTTGGGTGATGCTATATTATATCAAATTTAAGAATTGTCTTTCCTTATATCTATAATAAAGCTGATAATTTGTTTGTGTCGACGTGCTAATCTCAGGAACTACTGGTACGAATACAAATGTTTCAAAATGAAATTCTTTGTATTGGAAAGTCGAATACGCCTATGTGTTAAATTATGTTAATTGTGTAGACGTATCTCACTGTCAGTACGCGTCCTATGTCATACACAACTCTTAGTTTTTATTTGACCACACAGACAAAATCGCAGATAAAAGGTACTGTTTTATATAATATTTCTTTAGCTTCAGGCCGTATTCTGCACAAAGCAGAAACCTAGTGTTAAGACACTCTGTTCCCATCATGACACTTGCGTTCCCCACTGTTCGCCAAATTCTGAAAGGAAAGTGACGGACCACAATACCGTGCTTTGCCTTGTCACCAGAGCAAGGAAATGAACATCTTAAATATTTCATTCAATCAAACCCACAACATGTCATCATATAATTATTTTCTTTCCTATGTTGAACAGATACGTGATGTGGAGCTTGGAGCGTCTGGTGACTGATGAGTACATCCTGGTGTACCTGCACGGCAGCGCGGGCAGGAGGCGCATGCCCAGCATGTCGTGGCTGCACGAGTGCTACAAGTTGCTGGACAGAAGGTGAGAGAGAATAAGTGTCAGTGGAGGAGGAAGGTAGGGGTAGACAAGGAAAGGAGGATACAGATATTGCGCATAGACAGGAGAGTTTAACGAGGGTTAAGGGTGAGAATGGAGGGATTAAGGAGCGAGAGATAGAGAAGGAAGTGGTGAGAAAAATGAGGGGAAAGATGAAGTGTTGGAGTATATTGAAGGAGAAAGAGGGGATGGACTAGCTGGGCGCACGTCAGAAAAAAGGAGGGGACTCTAGTGGAGGGATAAGGGGGGAGTCGTGGCAGACGGAAGAGAAAATGAATTAGAGAGGAGAGAAAAGTAAGAGAGAGGAGTAAAGAGGGAGGAAATATATAGAGTGAGACGTGATAGACCATTGCCGCATACAATACCATCTTTTGGTCCACAATGGAGAGGCGGGAATGGCGTGGGGACAGGGGAGACGAAAGTTGGATAGGGGAGATAGCAAAATATATAAGAAACTTCTTTCCCTACTTTCCGCCAATTTTGGCATTGTGTGTTAACACACAGTGCCAAAATGTTATCTGTGTGTGGCGAGACTCAACGCCGCGCTTACGTCTTGAGGCCAGAACGTGGACATGAAAATGTTAATAAATAATAATTCATTCCCCGAGTGCGGATCGAACCCACAACCGTCGCGTTTCAGTCACACCCTTGTGCTCCTGCGCCGCTACGGCCTCAAATTGATATAAAATAATAATATAATTTAATGTTTGTATTACATGTATGTGTTTATTACAGATTAAGAAAAAGTCTGAAACATTTGTACCTGGTACATCCTACATTTTGGTTGAAATCGTTCGTCATTGTCACTAAGCCATTTGTGAGGTAAGCATTTTTTATGTTATGAATATGAGAAAAATATGAATGCATATGTATGAAAAAACTATAGATTGTCAATTTTTATTTGACGTATTGAAGAATAATATTTTTATGAGATTTTTAAATTCATTTTTGAAAAATAATATTTTAAGGCCAATTTGTCTTTTTGGGATAATTAATATTTTTGATTCATTATTTCATTGAGACAGTCGTGGCGCAGAGGCACAAGCGTGCCACTGTAAATACGCCAGTTGTTGTTCGATTGCCACTAGAGGGAGTGAAATATTTAATATTTTCAATATTTCCTCGATCTGGTAAGGAATGCGTCCAGAGTTTGGTGGACAATGAGAAACCGAAGCGTCTGAATGGGAAACTGGGTGTCTAAACACTAGGTTTCCAGATTCCCTCTGCATATCTTGCTTTATGTGTGATACAAGGTGAAGCTAGAAAAAAATAATTTTCTTTTTTATTCCAGTTCAAAATTCTTCAGAAAATTAACATACGTTAAAAGTTTAAAGGAACTACTAGAGAAAGTGCCGGTCGAACCGAATGCTATACCAGAAATAGTGAAACAATACGATGAGCATAGACGATAATGATAAATAGATATTATTATTTTATTTATTTATATGTATATTATTTATATGTATATTTATATAATATACATAGAAAAAATATAATTTATTATCAGAAATTTATTATTGTATATACTGTGTAAATTCTATATAACGGCATTCGATTAGCGTCACTATAACACTTACGTTGGAAATACGTTGTTTATTAGGTTTCTCTCAGTGAGATCATCTAGTACCCAAATGTCAAGTTTTTCTTGTACTCTGACTTTCGGAAATGACGTAAAACTATTTTATGATCAACATACAGATCTTCAGCTATGTCGTAGCTACTAATATGTCGATCTTGCTCCACTTTCTCAAAGATGGCACTGATTTTATCTGTGACAGGCCGTCCAGAGCGAACCTCACCTTTCACACCAAAATTTCCAGACTTGAAACGCTTGAATCACATTTGTGCTACTCTTATTAATACCACATTAAGTCCGTAATCCGCACAAATTTATTCGCGGCGTTCGTCGCATTTTTACCTTTTTTTGTAATAAAACTTTATATTGTACCGAATTTTTTCATCACGTACGTTCATTTTGCTTGCTTGAAAAACAATTGATAAATGGCAAGGACTAGTTTTTTTAAATTTTATTTATTGCATCTTATCAGAATCTCAGAATGTCACATTTAATGGTATTAAAACCAGCCAGTTGCATTAAGTACAGCAAAAGAGATTTGATTACTAATAATACGTTCAAAATACGAAAACACTTTTGCCCCGACCTATTAATTTGAAGATCAGGCATATTCAGAAACATTTTTTTACACATTTAGTATGTTTTTTGATAAGAAATGGCAGATTTTTGTCTATTTTTTGTTTTTTTTTCTATGTATACTAATAATCTGTGTAAATAGAAAAAAAATCACCGCTAGATGGCGTTAAGTCAACGCACATAATATTAAATAGAGCTTTAATGATACACAAAATTAAGATATTTAGTTTAATTTAGTTTTATGTGTACTTTTAAAGATTTTTCTTTACATTTTTAGAAGTATTTTTGTGTGATATTGTACATAAATTTGGGCATTTAGTTAAGAAAATTAAATAAAAAAATGTTTTTTTGTCTTATTTTTTTATAATTATAGTCAATAAGTAGATATTTCTTTTATTTTAAGTTTTTTCCTTTTTTTTGTAAGTGTCAAACGAAAACAACGACTCAAAACGTTTGATAGATGGCGTTAGTTTATATATATAAAAAACGAATTCAATAGCTTTTTTATAGTATTTTGCACAATTTTTCAATAGTATTAGATAAAATACAGCATAAAGTACAATTTTTATAACGGATTAGTGAGAAGTGCATGCTCCTTTTTTAGACTTTTTTAATGAATTTCATACAAGTAATCAGATGATGATGATCATGATTTGTTACACATTTTATAATGAATTATTTTAAATAATTTTAATAAGGGTTGTCAGTTTGATTCTTTGTTAAACTAAAATTAGGAGAACATGCTTTTTTCATATATTATTATGTATTGTTCCTGTTCGTAAAAAGAATTTCAAAAAAAGTGAAGCATAGACAAATTTACATTGAAGTACTTATTTAAAAAGAAAACAATAATTTTTGCCCACCTAATAATTTTGGTGTAATTTTTATATTTAATAAACTGATTTTTCTTTAATATTACCTAATTATGATGAAACTTACATTAAAATTCTATTTATAAAGCCATATTAAGCCAAAATTTTCGATATAGATAACGTCCAGAATCTCTATTTTTCCTAAATATCTTTAAAATATAAAATTTTTTATTAAAAAAAAAAGAAAAAATATATTGTATTTGTCATGTCATCAGATTTGTTTATAATTATCCATTTTTTTATAATTTTGAACAAATTAAAGGAATTGATCACTATATAGTAAGTTTTTTCTCATTAAAAAAGTTATTTTCTTCTGTGGCATGACATTTTTTCTCAAGCCAGTGTTGCCATATCGCGTAAAAAATGTAAATAATTTATTTTTCGTATCATTTTTTAATTTGGAGCAACGAAAGAGTATTTAGAATATTTTAAAAAAAAAAAAATATTGATAGCAATAAAAAATAATAAATATATGTTATACATGTAAATCTCTTATTTATAGGTAGGTATTTTAAAATAAGATTAAATTAAAAATAATAGTTTTTTTTTTATTTCTTCTTGTCAAAGTTTCGCCTACATTGTGCCTATTGTTTTTTTTTATTTAATTTAAATAGATCTGGAATACAGTATTATCTATTTTTTTTCTCTAATTTTATTATTATACTAAAATTTTGTTTTATCTTTTAAGACTTTTTTGTGCTATATTTTAAATTTTAAAATTCATATCTACTTTGTACCTAAACGTGATTTTGAATAGTAAGTCATGATTGTTTCATTTAGAATCTTGTCATATTTAATTAAAGTTAATAAGTGATAAAATTAAATACTTGTTTTTTTTATATATTTATATGAGAAGATTCTAAATGTATTAAATATGTTAAAAATAATGCACAGGCTTTACATAGAATATAAATAAATAACTGAATAGTTAGTTGAATGTTTTTAGTAGATTTATATGTATGTATGTTTGTAAACAAATGTGTGGGATTCTTTTTTTAATAAATGATTATAATAAAATTTTAACAGTTCCCGTTCTAGAAAGACGAAAAGTGGCATTGAGTTCCACCATTCAACTTGTAAAGTCTCGAACTTAGGAGGAGAGTGGGAAATGGGGTGTCTTAACTGTAATTTATCTCTGTCTATTAAAAAAAAATACTCTCACATTGAAGAAAACAGCACAATAATAATATAATTGCTTGGTATTAATAGTGTTTGTATAATAATTTTCAGTACATTCCCCTTTTTTAGGGTCCTTTTGGCAATATTTTTTATTATTTAAATATAAATAAATGTTCTATATTAATTTTTTTGTGTGATTTTTTATTATTTGTAATTAATGTTCGTTTATTTGTTTTTACAGCAGAAAGATTTTCCATTTTATTTTTCTTTTTCTTTGTTTTATTTTTTATGTAAAACTAAGTCATACCGCGTCGTCAGTGTGAAAAAATATTTTGTGTATATTGGTAAATGTATGGTAGAATACTAAATTAAAATTAAAAATTTCATAAAAATCAAAAATATTCTTAATTTAATTAGGTAATAACAAGCACTTTTGAATCGAACTATATAGAATAGTCACTATCGTCAGCAATATTGTTATTTTTTTAATAGACTTTAACACAGACATTTTAACTTTATGCAATTGATTAATTTCTATTAATTTTTAATCCATATATTTATCAATATATACATATTGTATGTATTGTACAGATGTGTGTTGAATATATTTGCGAGAAAGTGATGTCATTAATAATTGTAATTGGAGACATGTTGGTGGTTGCAATCTTTTCAAAGTTTTGTGTAAACATTTAAAGAAGATATAAATATGTATTTTTTTTTAATCGAAAGAAGTAAAAAGGTATTCTATAATTTATTTAAAAAAAACATTGAGCATATCTCGTTAACTGATTTTTAGTATAAGCCGAGAAAATAATGTTTCAAAAAGGCTAGCTAAATAGTAAAAAAAAGTTCATGTATATTATATTAATTTTTATTTTAACATTTTTTTTATTTTTCATATAATAAGATTAAATAATATATAATAAAAAAATAGACGTCACGTGTGTAGGAATGTGTTGGAATGAAAGTAGTAATAATAATAATAAAATATGGTTAATCATTTTTCATATATATATATATATATATATATATATATATATATATATATATATATATAATACTTATTTTTTTATTAAACCTCACTCTAGGTCCTGCGTATAGCGGAGTAGGTAGAAAGAACCTAGTGTTAGCACATTCCATTCCTGATTTGTAAATGGTACAGTACGGTCTCGAAATCGTGGCCGCTTTAAAGTTAGGTATAGATGGCTGCGCGAGCAGACGTGATTTTACGATTTTTGTTACTTTTTAAATGAAACTTTAAACGGATTAATCTAGTACATTATTTAGCATTTTTATGAATCCCACGCTTCATACAATTTGCAGCAGTCCGTGTCTGCAACGTGTAATAATCGCGAAAATCTAAAATCTTATTATTTTTCATACTTTTCATTATTTTTCTGTCGAGCGCGAGTGAATAATGCACAAAAATTTAGAAAGCCTAACTTTAGAGGCGCCACGACTCGTCGACCGCACTGTACAATAAATTTATATTAATTCGGTTAACCATTTTTTTTCTAAAATTATTTTCTTTATAGCAAAGATTTTTTTGTTTTGTAATTTGTCTATAAAATACATTCCGTAGTACCTATTAAGAATTGTCACTTTACCCATACAAAAAGAGAAGACCAAATAAATAATTAAAATTGTGTGAAAAATAAAAATAAACCGATATTATAATGTGATTCATTTCTTTAATTTTATTTATTCTCCATTTTTTATTCGAAAAAGGTTTTTTGTTATAAAAAAAGCATTGAGAAACGTTGAATAATCTTATACAGGTTTGAACTTATTCTTCTTAACGAGATTAGGCATATTGGCATTTTAGTTCAGTGTTCAGGCAACTTTTGTGTTTCAATTTTTATTGAATGAGTTTAATTTGCAACACACAAACGGTGTGGACTATAAAACGTAGTCTCGTTTTTCCCGTTCCCTTTCCGGATGCCCATGGTACGTACACAACGTTGACTTACACAAACATTTCACCTAGAATCGCTCAAGGAATTCTGCAAGCGCCTAGCCAAGCGCTACTACGAGCGTGGAGATTCCCATTCAAACCCACTCATTATCGAAGCGTGTAAGTACGCTCTTCACCCACATCCGCTTCTTCGACGCCCACGAAGCGTCCTTTTGGATCCCGAAGATCCAATCACTGCTGCAAACGCTCAATACATAGGGAGGATTCACTCCTCAGTCCCACGTCACACTCTCCGCCGCCGTAAGAGGCGGCGAGGCCAATCCTATCTCACGGCACGGACGCGACGGGGCCCAACGGTCACAACCACCCCTGTTAGCGTACGCGGGGCATACCCCCGCGATCGCCAACACTTCACGAGCGTCCATCCAAGTAATAAAAATAATCCATAATTTTTCTTCAGGAGCGAGACTCGTCCCTCCCAGCCCGGTGACGCTGTCAAGACCAGTCCAGGTCAACAGCATTAAGCCAATACGAAAAAAACAAGATCCCGTTCCCGTTTTAATTTAGCAGTGCTTCCACGAACACGAACGAACCTACATGACAAATACTACTAAGTTCAGGAATTTTGTCTATGTTTGTCTGCCAGTCGCTCAGTAACGAAAGAATTTTATTATTTACCTATACAGTATTCAACAGTAGTATTTGACCAACGATAATTTAAGCACAAATTATTTTAAATAACTATATACGAAATTCGTTCGTAATCATATAAGAAATTCATAAACTTAGGTTTACGGACTGTCTGTCTGGTAAAGGGGGTGGAACCCGTTCCAAGTGTCTGGCAATTAGTTACGTTTTTTTTAATACTATTCCTAAGGAAATATGTAAAAAATGAGCTTTATGTTTTTACGATAATTAGGTAAAAAAAATGCATAAAATTATAACCATACAATTTAGGACCATAAGACAATAAACAATTAAAAAGACACCTTATTTATTATCTATTAACTGCCAAACTAAATTTACAATTTTTATATTCCCTGATTTTTCCCGTAAAAAAAAGGTTATGATTGTCACAGGATCAAGTGGCCCATTGTAATTAATTGATAATTAAAAATATTTCCAAATATAAGTCTTAAAAATCTTCACGCTGTATCTCGCGCACAGCAGGGTAGGCAGAGGACACTTAGTGTTAAGACACTTCGTTCCCCACTTTCTGCCGAATAATGGGGGCATTGTTTGTTGAGTGGTAGAACTCATCGCCACACTTTGCCTCAACACCAGAGCGAAGAATTGGAAATACAGATTGGAAGTGTCAGCGCTCCTTTTACCGGAAAAGCATATAGGGTAGAATATTTTAAAGAAATTAATCAAGATACCTCAATAGTTTAGAAGTAGTTTTTTTTTATTTCACGATGTTTATCCATACCTGTATTTCGTGTGACGCGATTACGCATAGATACCAATAACGTCAACACACACTACTACAAAAATACTACTAAAGATTAAACAACTTTGAACTTTGCCGCCAATACCTACGACTAGATTTCGGAATGAGGCGTATGCGGCGGTTTCCCTTTGATAGGTTTATGTGTGCGAGCGTCGTTCTTGATAAATGGCGTTTTATATTACAACTAGAGATGCGCCGAATATTCGTTTGGTATTCTGTATATATATATTATCGTTCTCTGCGGGTGAATATGCGTGAATAAAAATAATCGAACCGAATATATTCGGCACCATAACCGAATAATTCGGCCAAATACGGCACGACGATATTGAAAAAGATGGCATATCTAGTCGTAGATATATACCGAATACCGGCGCATCTCTAATTACAACAATAATTTTATTCTCTTCTATTAAGGAAGGGTTATGTTTTTCGCGCGTATCTTGTATGTATGTAATATTCTTTATTAATTCATATCTCCAGAACCGCTGAACGGATTTACATAATTGAGGTATCGTTAGATTTGTATTAGCAGCCCAAGTATTCTTAGATAGGTGACGTTACAAAAAACAATCATGGCGGCTGTGGGACGCCATTGGACTTAGTGATAAAAATATTTTTCGTTTCGAATACTACAATATGGGTATCAAATCAAGATATATTCATAATCAAGATATTCATAATGAATCCTAACAAAAAAGTGACAAATAAAAAAATATTTATAAACATAAAAACCCCGACTGTATAAAACTACAAAGAAAATAAACAAGCGCAATAGTTTATTAGGATTAACAGTCGGGACCTCTTTAATTTTTTTTTAATTGTATTAGGTACACTTATACTGTGGTTTCATTTAAATTGATGCTGACACTTCCTGTATACATTTAAATAAATATTTCATCTCCTCGAGTGGGGATCGAACCCACAACCAGGCAGTTTGTTTTTCATTTTAATAATTTTATTTAAAATACATAAGACATTATTTTACATAAAATATTATTTTTATGACTTCTATAAGGATCCTTTAGATAGCTTACAGATCCTTTATATAGCTTTAAACAATAATGTAGGGTATATATTTTTTCGCTTTATCCCAGGCACACAGAACGTAGTGTCAACACATTCCATTGTCTACTCTTCTCCTAATTTTTAAAATATTAAGCTTTATAATAAATGATAAAAAGGGTTTATAGAAGGAAAACAAAAATTATAATTAGTGAATGTTTATTACACAGTGTAAGTGTTACAATGCCCCAGCCACTACTCTCCATATATCGAATATAATAAAATCTCAACACAAATATTAACAAAAAAATAATATATTTTAGTCAAAAAATCAATCCGATTAATACTAATAAATGAAAGTTAAAATTCATTTGGCTTTTTCATACTGTAGTTAAATAAGTTTGTAAAAACAAATAAAAATAGTTTTTTTTTAAAGAAAATTATCTTTGAGAGACGTTATTTGGAGGATTAGTTATTTAATTTTTTTTAGTTTTATGCTTTATCCTGCCTTCTCGGATGGATCACTCGAATCCGTAATCATCGCATTAACTCAGACGCTGTCCCACTGCGAAATGATGGTTAAAATTTTAAAAATTTCCTTTATATAACGTATTTAGTGCAGAAAAATAAGAAAAAATGCAACAAACTGATTCTTAAAATAACAAGTCTCAAAGGTAATTTCCAAAGATAATTTTCAATTAGTTATATTTTTTAAATACATTATAAAATCGACGTATTAAATATAAAAGTTACACATACTACATCTAAATATATCTACTGAGAGTAAATGAGTAATATGAGACTATTTTATATATGCATAATATTATATTAGAAATATATAGAACTTAATTAGTTCAATTTAGTTTATTTTAGGTTTCTTTTGATTAGTTGCCAAAAATGATTTAAATAAAATACTTATTTAAGAAAATCTTCTCTAAATCGCTTCATTATTGGAAATTTACTAAAAAAAATAAATTGTAAACAGATTGTTATACACCATAAATGCTTATGTTAGTATTAAACATTAAAACTTAGTGTAACCTATTAAATATATCCTTAAATATAAGAGTTCTTTGCATCAAAAAACAAAAAAATAAAAAAGCAGCCGATTAGCTGTGATGTAAACAATCCAGTTGATGTTTAAACTTATCAAATATTAGTTAATTACAACTTGGAATCAGCGTACATTTGTGCACAAAATAAAAATATTCTCACACTCTCAGAGCTATAATATTATATTTTGTATATGTATATATTTATACAAGTGGACTGTAACAAATTCAAATATAGTTCAAATATAGCTGCATTTTTTTAAAGATTATTTCTTGATACGAAAAACAATAACAATACAAAGGCTATGTATAATGTATATAATATTAATCTACAGTATAATATAGTATAATTTATTAGATCTATCAGAATTGGTGTTTTTTTACCTTCAGTGGACGTGTCGCTTTCGCGGGCATCGCTATACTAAAGTTATACATATAAAAAAAATTATATATATAAAATTTAAAAAATAAAAAGATGTTGAGTGTAAGGCACCTTCTCACGTTATAAAACTCGTTCACGTCGACGTCATTGTCGCTACAATGCTATAAAAAAATATAAAATATCGTTACATTCATAAATAATGCCAATCAAACGTGCTGTTTAGTAAATTTAAGCGATTTCATAAGACTATTTTATTTTTATTTAACTTAGGTGCGTGTAATAAAAAGAAAATCTAATTTTAATGTACATTTTAATAATAATATATTTATTACAAATATTATTAAATTTTCTACACAAAGAACTAAATTGGTTCGATCGAAATTAGTTCGTCAACTGAACCAATTTAGTCGCTTATGAAACCTCTTCGTTAACAATATTAATTATAATTAGTTAATAACGACTATCTTAGTTAGTACATTAATGGGACACATCGCGCAAAACACTACGCTAAGTATATTTATAATGATATATACATTTTGTATATTTCTATGGCACTTACATTTCGGGTCTTTGCTTCATTTCAATAATTTATTAAAACAGATTATATAAATTTTCTGTTTCTCAATATTTTTTTTTATTGTTTGAGGTAGAATATATGGATTAATTGCCCGAATATTTTTGTTTTTTTTTTACATTTTAATTTCTATAAAATCCGTTCGCAAAGGCACTGCCCGTCGGTCGATCGTCTACAAACTGCGTTAGGTACATTTTATATATAATTTGGAAAATACAAACAGTTTTTCAGCACCAGTAGTCGCATATAAATAATATTATTAAAAATCTTGAAATACAGTTTAATTTAAACATTCTTAGTATTTTTTTAATAACTTTTAAAAAGGCATCATCAATGTAAGGCCCGATGGGCTAGCACTTTGTGAATTCGACTTAACCGAGAGCTACAATTTATCATAAATAATTAAAGTCTCATCAAAAACAGCTTACTATAAATATTCAGAAGGCAACGTAGCGCCATTGTGTATTTTTTTTAAATTTCATTTAGCTCCCGGTATTCAATAATTTTCAAATATAGCATAATAAATACAATAAGGCCAGATGAGGCACAGCTTCTGCTATACTAAGAGCACCGAAGTTTATCTTAAGTCTAACTTTAAAATCAATTTCCATATTTAATCTGCAAAAACATTGACAAAACCATAGTAAACAAGATTGATTAACAACTTGGTTATGGATATAAAAAGTAATACCTAACACAAAAAAAAATACATTGTCAATATAAAAAAAATAAAACTGTCAGATCATGCATATTATCTAAAAAAACCAGTTAAAACAAAATCATTTATCGTGCAATCAATATCTAAAACGACAATCACACTCAAAAAGCTGACAACACTAAAATCTAAGACTTGTCAAACCTTTAGAAGTTCCCAAATTTCTTGGTGACTGTCGAGCTGGTCTCCGACTTGTGGGAGCTGGTCATAACCGACTTCCTCTCAATAGTTTCCGAGGTTATTGTCTGTTTGGAGAACTTCTTGTCCAAGCTATCCATTTCCTTCATCAAGTCTGAGGGTTTTTTCACTTTGGTCACGCTTGTAGTCGCTTGGTAATCTTGAAATTCTGAAGGTCTCATGAAAGAGCGACTCGTATCCGAACTCAATTTCGATTCTAACGTATTAAATCGAGAATCGAGAGTACTGTAGCAAGAATCGTTATCGAATTTCGATAGTTCATCTATTCCTTCGAGTTTGATCGGTTCGTATTTCGTGTTGGTACTTGTCAGGTTGACAGGAGAGGAGGAATATACTTTAGTTGTAGTAATCTTTTGAGTTCCGTTGGGTATTTCTTTTACTTCTGTTGTAGTTTCTTCAAAAAAGTTCGGTCCACCATAGCTGTGAACATCTTTGCCATAAGGTGATGAAATCCTATCATAATCAGGAGTGGGGACTTTTACCATATCCATGCTTTTTAAATCTGCGTAATCTGTCTTTTCAAATTTAGACGGAGTGGATGTCGCGAAAGGTGATTTTACTTCTTGTCGAGTTTCAGTTTTAAAGAACTCTGTTTTAGGGTAACTCTGATACGATTCGCTCTTAATGGTGTACTCTGAATGCTTGGTTCCACCAGGAATGGCTTCCGTAGACTTTTGATGTTCCGAAAAACTTTGTCCAACTCCGTCCAATGAGGAAGTGGGTTTCTTCAACGTGGAGTAAATAGGTTCTGGCTTCTCATCGAATTTGAGTTCTCGTGCATTGAATTTAGGACTCAATGGCGGCACTTTTGGGGAATCGTAGCCATATTTCTGTTCTTTAGAGTAATGTTGATTGGAGGATGACTCGAAATGTCTTTGCTCGTCGGTTTTGGTGTAATATTCGTTGATGGGACGCGGCGTGTCGAATAAGCGGGTCTCGTAGCTGAAATACCAGAGCTGCTGATTATTGTCGTTAGCAAATTACCGAACCCCCACACCCACAGTTAGCCACCACCCATGCCATGCGCGACGTTAACACAAATGATTATTGATTATTAGCACAAAAAGAAAAACCCTGATTGTCGTCATATTAACAATCAAATTATATTGAATTTGAAAATAATTGAGCCGACTTTTGAAAAATGATAATTTGAGTCCAAGTTTTTAGACAAATGTGCGTATTTAAAATAAAGTGCTCTCATTAAAAAACCGCGATTTTAATTACAAAAAAAACCTTAGTGATCTGTAAAAATGGGAGCCCTCAAGACAGCACATAAAATTTATTTTTTATTTGCAACGTCTTTACAAATGAACTATATACATATACACCGACAAATTAATGAAACAGTGCTACCACGTTTAAGAAACTAAGTTTAAACAAATAAACATAAAAATCCCAAAAAATACACAAATTTAACCACTATTTTATTAACTCCCACATGTTTTTTGACAAATATGGCTTTGAAAACTACCCCTCAGTGTTAAATAAATAGACGAACCAGTTACATCTTCTCGTTTCTAAGTAGGGAGGCGCGTCTCGGCGGCGGCGGAGGCTTCTCCGTTCTTTCCCGCTTGTAGTATATTCTCTCCGCTTCGCTTTCTACCAAATACGCGGTCCTCACTTGCGGCAGTTGTAATGATTTGACGACAACCGTCTCCTCGCTCATGCTTGCCCTATTGTTATTACCGCATGCAGTTAGAGAAAAACTATTAGCTAATTTCTGGCATGTAAATAGACTACTTATTTTAAAAAAACAAAGCTAATTTAGTTATCAGGGGATTTTTAATCTGATCTAGTTTTATACTAAAATATATAAGCGGAAGTCAAGTCTATTACCCTGTTAATAAAAAGGTCTAAGTACATGCTTATTATATATTATTAATTTTAATAATTACTCAAAAAAAGCTACATTTTAAAACAGTCAGTTAAGTATCACACTATGTCATAAAAAAGCGACATAGACAATAGCGGAGAAAATACACAGATAAAAAAATACAAAAATACAGTTTAAATTATATATGTACAGAACGATGTGCTTTATATAAAAAAATGATATAGATAACGCGACAAGCGAGTAAATAATACAGATTATATAAAACACGGAAGTCAAAACATTCATTCATTCGTGAATGGGAAGCTTTATTTAAAATAAAGCACTTACTTATCTGTCATCGTTCTGTCATTGACGGTTTTATCTCTGGAAATGAAATTTTGGTATCAACATAAATGCTTAAGTTTACGCGTTGGGCCAATTTTTAATAAAAAAATCACAATAAACTTATAAAGCCAGATTTGAATCCGTTCTATAATTACAAAATTAGTTGTATGTTAATGGCGTCACGTTGATTTTCTTTTACGTTACTTACTATGTGTAATAGTTCATATTTATATACAGATTGTCATAAAGTGAAATATTAACAAATAAAGAACCTTTTACTATAATTTTAATTGAAAGTAATGCTAGATTAAAAAGAAAATAAATTTCTTTTAAACCTGCAAATATTTGAATTTGGTGCATTTTTTATTGGCTCAACGAGTATAAGCAAAGATGTTAATAAAGCATTATATAGAAGAAACTATTATAAAAGATTTCGCAGAAGAATTTTTACAGATTCTTAGTAAATTTTAATTTTTTACAAATTTAAATAGGCAAATATCATTTTATATAAAGCCTTATATGTATGTATGTATATGCTTACTAAAAATCTCTAATACAAATGTAATAATAAATATAAACTAATTTTCAGTCTAAATTTAGTTCTTACTTCTGTCTGGTCTGTACAGATTTGAAATAAAAGCTCATGCTTATAATTAGAATAAAAACACCATATATAGATAAGAATACCTTTTTTTAAATATGGCATCTCATTTTTTTAAAATAAACAACAAATAACAATCCAATTCGGGCATAGTCATAGATAATTTAGAATTTTGTATTTTTTTTAAACATTTGTAATCTTTTATTGGTTATATATTTTTTATAAACATAGATAATATATCTTAATTAACTTAAAACTAAGGCACGTATGAGTTTGAAGGCACTTTTTACAGGCGATGTTATCGTCTGGTCCCGCAGCGTGGAAGAAAAGCATAGATTAAATGTTATTATTATATTCAAAATGAAAATTGATTATTAAATAATTTTTAATCTGTTTAATTATTATATCATGCTTTATTTATTTAAAAAAATATGAATTGTATTTTTTTATAATGATAAATGAATGTGTAATCATTAAAATCAGTCTAAAATGAAACTTAATGATAATTAATGGTTAATAAAAAAAGTTACCGTGTAGTAAATCCTTCATAATTCTGTTTTTGATCCTCCTGAGGTCTGAAACTGGAGAAAGAAGGACTTTGTGGTTCTTTTTCCTCACGTTGGAATCCATTTTGTCCATATATTGGAGTATGTTGGTTATTTTGCACATATGTTGGCGTATGTTGGTTATTTTGGGCAAATGTTGGTGTAGTTGGCGATGTTGGTGTCCCATGTATCGATTGGCTGAGATTGGAAACGTGTTGGCTTATGTTGGTCGTATGGTGGCTCATATTGGTGGTATTTTGTGTGGTATGTTGTGTTGTGTATGTACTGTTTGGACTGTATGTTGTGTTTGCGAAACTGCTGTTTGGTGTTTTGAATCTGAAAATGGCGTTTTTTACTTAAGTTTGATTGAAAATAGTATCAAAATAGTAATTGTTATGCTATATCCATTTTTTTTAGTTCAAAAATATTAATAGTATCCTCAAACCAAACATTGAGACCAGTCGTGGCGCAGGAGCACAAAGTGTGCCTGTAAATCGACTGGTTGTGGGTATAATATTTCATTTCCTCGAGTGGGGATCGAAACCACAACCAGTCGATTTTGCAGTCATACTTTGCGCCACGACTGGCCAATTAAAATTAACAAAAAATGCTTAAAGTAATCACCTGTGCACCGTATGCGTTTGCGTATGCGATGCATCACTAGAATAGCCCATGTGATCTGTGTCTGTCTCATCTCCCGAAGCTCCGGAAGCTCCCGAAGTGTCTCTCAGTTTGTACTTGGCCTGTCTGATGGCGGTTAGACGTCCCCTGGCTTCTTCCAACTCTTTCTCTATTCGGAGAACTTCCGATCTGTTGGGAGAATGTTTTTTTAAGTATAAAATAATTTTAGTTTTTGCGTGCATGTGTTATGTTTCCCTCTAACAATTTTCAGGTGCAAAAAAAATCCGGCAAGCAAAAAGCAAGAGTTCCTTTGAGAATATAAAAATATTTTACTTTTTTTTGTGGCTTAAATACTAATAATAGATATTTATATTTTTTCTTAAATCATGAGCATTTATTTTGTCATGTGTAGCCCATGTCACACGCAATGCTAATTAGGTGATTTAAGGAAAAAAAAAAAAACTATCTCACATCGTAATAGTACATATTTTAACATTATTATCGTTCTAATAAATATAACCCCTTTTATTGTGTAGAATTTCAAAAGCTGAACATTTGGTGTCATCGATTTAACTTAACTTTTTTTCAATTGCAACAAAAAAATTACAACTAAACAAAAGATAAGGAACAAAAAAGCACGGCCAAATAAGCACTTACTGAGTATCTATATGTCAAGGCTCCTCTTACCTGGCATCAATCTCCTGAGCTATCCCTCCCACCATACGTCTATTGAGCACCAAGCTCCGTTCATCATCACAGGTGATAGCGTCTCTCGCGGCGCGCACCAGGTTGTCTGTGGAGCGGATAACTTCAGCTCCGGCTGATTGGAGACGACGCGTCGATTCTGATGATGGGTCGGCTTTCACCTGGACAAATTTAAATTTAATTTAGAATAGTAGGGAAAGTATTAGACATCAAAATGTTGCTCAACCACAAAACTCACCTTACAAGCCACCAGCAACTGAGCAGTCGACGATGCCACTTGCCTAGCACTGGATATAAGGCGTTCTTCAGACGCTGCACCCTGTACGAGTGCGTTAGCTGCCTCTACAAGTGCATGTGCTGCTGCTGCAACTAGCCGAGCTGCTGATACGAGACCCTCGGACCACTGGCCGTCGTCTGATGAGGAGGTGGGTCGACGGGCTACTTTACCCTGGAGATTGAAGATATGAGAGATTCCCAGTTGTTTAAGCCATGTAGTAGTGGATATACAAGATATTTTTTAAAATTAAAAGGAAATATAAAAATTCATTGGTAATATTCAATACACTTTCTTTTTATTGTTTAGGCAAATATTTTCATATTCAGGCATAATTTGAAGTTAGCAACATAACCAAATGCTGCAAATTGTCTCAGAAACGTCCTAAATGCGACTCGCGCACTCGTGACTTTAAAACACAAAAGTAAATAGCGACACTTTATTTGTTATATAAGATTTCCTTTTCAATGTTCCCGCGGTAATCACATTTTTCACAAACACTTTTCATTACAGATTAAGTCGGATTGTAAAGTACCGTTTAAGACTGTCCTAACTTTTTTCGAATAAGAGTACCTAGTAATAAAAAAAAAACAGCTTCACGCTGTATCCCGCACAAAGCAGGGTAGGCAGAGGGAACCTAGTGTTCAGACACTCCGTTCTCCACTTTCTGCCGAATTCTGGAAGCATTGCGTGTTGAGTGGCAGAACTCAACGTCGCGCTTAACCTCAACACCAGAGCGAAGTAATGGAATTTAAGTAAATATTTCATCTCCTCGAGTGGGGATCGAACCCCACAACCAGTCGGTTTTTCAGTCACACCTCGTGCCGCTGCGTCACGACTGGCCTCGAACGTATCTAGTAATCTTACAAATTATTTGATAAACTGTAGATCAAACGCTCACAAGTTACAATCTGTCCAATCGTACATTATATAAGTGAAATATGCCGATTTCTTATTTACAATCAACGTGTCAGATTACACAGGGTCCACACTATGGCGGATCCACATTAAATAAAAAAAAACAAACACTAAATGTACCTGATCAATAAGTTCTCTCTGCGCAGCTGACGCAGCTCTCACTAACGCGGACGTTGCTGCTATTATAGACTTAGCAGCTTCAAGGATCATCTCGTCAAAGTTCAGGTTATCATCTGTCTCCTATAAATAGAAAATATTAAAAAAAAAGTTATTATTTGTCATAATAAAATCTTTTATTTTTGTGATTTTTACACATTTTAAATGGAACTATACCGGAAAAATCCGCGACCATTGGGCCACATACTCGATTAATCCGATATAAGAGTTTCATTCAAAAGTACGTTTATTATATTGGTATAAAATCTAAGCCAAAATACCAAAAAAAAAAATAAATTACAAAGTTAAAATGGAAAAAACGTTCTCATTTTTTCATTGGATTTTCTGCTAAAATTTCTTCATCAAAATATGTTCTAGAAACTACTATTCTTTTTAATCGATGAATGGACCACGATCGATAGGTAATATGTTTGATTCCTGGGTGATACGAAAACAACCAAGAATATCAAACATATCTTACCGACACGCGGCATTGTTGATAGTTTCGTCTTCACGCGGCATTGTTGATAGATAGTTAGGTCTTCTTTCTTCTTCTATTTTCTTTTTTCCATTTGATTTTCAATTTAATAAGAAATGATTTTCAAAATTAAGTCGTTTTATTTTAAATAAACTATCTAGAAATGTACAAACACGTTTAAACGTAGCGGTAATCGAATTCTGCGGAGATCTTGTTCATCATCGAAGCGTTTATTGTCAATAAGGCCATATGTTCTTATCCATATATGTATAATATATTAACTTATTTTTGTTTAAACAGTTTCGAATATTTTCGTTTAATAGATTGTGAATTAACAATATTAAAATATTTACAATATAAAAAAAAACAAACACTAATTAATAAAACTCACAGTTTTCGGTGTAACACGTGGTCTTAGAGCGTCTAACTTGCGAGCAGCGGCGTCTATTGAGGCGGCTGCGCCCAATAACTCTTGTTCCGCAATAACTGTTGGATCCGCCGGGTCTACCCATTCTGAACCTATGGCAAATATAATTGAATTTAATATTAAAGTTAAAAATTAAATCAAATCAACTTCACGCTGTATCCCGCATACAGCAGAATAGGCAGAGGGAACCTAGAGTTAAGATACTGTGTTCCCCACTTTCCACAGAGTTCTGGAGGCATTGTGTGTTGAGTGGCGGAACTCAACGCCGCGCTTTGCCTCGACATCAGAGCGAAGAAATGAAAATATACATTTAAATAAATATTTCATTTACTCGAGTGGGGATCGAACCCACAACCAGGTGCGTTCAGTCACAGACTTGTGCCCTTGCGCCAAGATTGCTCACCTTTAAGTAAATCAGCAACAGCAAGCATATCAGCTACGGCCAAAGCCACTTTTCTCGATAGTTCTGGCAATTGAGCTCTCGCGTTACCCAATAGAGCTGTTAGTAGAGCACTGTAGGCGAGAGCGGTTGACCGTGTCGTTTCTAAAGTACGTGCTTTTAGTTCTTCTGTTTCTGCTGTGTGGGCGGCACCCTGGAGGAACATAGAAACAACGATGTGATAAGTAATATATATGGTTAATTAATATAACACATTGTGTGTAAATAATAGTAATAGTCAACTGTTTAATATTTTTTATTAAGTTTAAGAGGAAAACAAAATGTTATCGGGTATGTAATATATGGTCCTTCGAGCCAACTGTAAAATTACAATATAAATTTATAATAAATATATTTAGTTATTTATTATGAACGTCCTAGCTATCCTACATTTATGTCTATAGGCTTTGAATAGCTGAGTAAACATTTTTTAAAACGAAATCACGAAGCCGGTAATTGACAACATTTGTCACATTTATTATATAACTATATATAACTATAATATATATAAAACAATATTAACAGTACTAACATTGTTTCTTATGTAATTTATATGGTCTACTATAAAGAGTGTTTTACTTTGCCTTTTCTTTTAAATTACATAATTAAATCTTGTGATACTCGATTAAAACTTTAACTAAAAAGATACTTAATATTATCAAGATATAGATGTTTTAGTTGTCTTAAGCCAATTAAGCAAATTCATACCTTGGCCGCAACCAGCATGTCCAGAACAGTTCTCCTACCCAAGTTGGCAGCTGCCACGAGCTGGTCCTGTCCAGAGGCAGCGACGGCGCGAGCGGTGGCCGCCGTCATGAGGCGCGTACAGCGCATGAGCTCCTCAACGGAGGCAGTGGATTTAGGGGGAGTGGGAGACATTAACACCTGGGAATAGACACTTATTGTTAAGACACTCTTTTCCACCTATTATTCATTGTAGAGATAAAATTAAAAATAGTGGTTGAATATGTATTATAATACATTTTAAAAAATAGACGGAGGAAATTTAACTTCACGCTATATCCCACACACAGCATGGTAGGCAGAGTTCCCTCTGCTGTGTGTTAAGTCTAATTTTACAATACTCCGTTCTCCATTTTCTGCTGAATTGAGGAAGCAGCCTTGAGTAATGGAACTCAAAGCTGCATTTTGTTATATTTCACCTATTTATTGTTATTTTAAAGAACATAAAAAAATATATATTAAAGATAATAGAAAGGTTGATTATCCATAGTGGTTGCGTACTTAGCGGATTATTCATTATTAATGATAGATAACACATACAATATCGACCGTAAAAATTCCATACCTCAATCTCTTGAGAAATAGCTTCAATAGTAGACTCCAACGCTCTGTAGCCACGTGTGTGTTCATCCTCTACTGCCTTCACTGTCTTTAATAATGACGTCACATTTGTCACCATCACCTATAAACATTATAAAAAAATCTTTATTTCACAATTCAAAACCAAATATTTTTAGTTATAAGAGTAACTAATTAAAAACAAAAGCTTAGGGTTGCCAACTAAGTTAGGGCAAACGATGAAAAGGAGACGACATTAAAATAATAAAAAACAACACCCAGTGCGAGAAAGCTCATGCCATAGCAGGAAACCCATAAGCTTTCAACCATAAAATACATATATAAATAAAAAGCTCGTCTTAATATAATATATGTAATGTCAATATTGGACTTCAAAGCTCCCGCTGTGAACCACCTCTTTCGAAGTTGGTTATTAGAAAGCTTTTGGTTTTTGGTTATACACACGATGGTTGTAACCAAATGTAATATGAATGAAAGGCGAAATGTGTTTAGGGAGGATTAAAATTGTATATGTATACATTTTATTCGCAAATACCAGCCATTATTAAAAATAGCCAAAATAACTTAGACCAATATATTAGTTTGTAATTATAACAATAGTACAACATTTTGCGACACTATTTTACTATTAAGTTTTTTTTTATAATCTGTACGACAAAATGTTTCGTATCTCTGGTTTATTAATGTTAATATTTAAAGAACAATGTACAAGTTGGCAGAAGAAACAAACAAACTGACTCGCACACAGACGGACAGACAACTAAACACATTTCTGACATCGCATGATCTTATATATATTTGTAACTCAAAATGAAGTGCTGAAAATGGTTCAAGCTCGTGAATTTTGAATGTAACAAATACTGTTTAAGTACCAATTATAATAGGCTAAAGAAAAATCGAACTTGACCGCTTTATTTACTTTATTGAATAATTTTTACGCTTGTGGCTTTTGCTTGAGTAATTTTCAATCTGTAAATGACAATAATATGTATAGTACACAAAATTATATAAATCAGCCACCGTCTTTTATATAAGATTGGCAAGCTAAATATACAAAAAAAAAGCTAAATATGTAAATTAAGACACACAAGAACAAATAGTATCAAATAAATTACAAAATCAAAATTGGGACTTAAACAGGCAACAATATTCACCACGAGTTAATTGATACGATACGATGGAAGCTATCGAACACCATGCCATCGCGTGCTTCGGATTAGATTGACATTTTCATTAATAAATGGTTCTGACCGATTCGTTGTTTCCTTGGCTTGCTTCTTCAGATTCACGGAAACGCGAATTTTGGACCTCATCTAACATCTTTAATTGCTCCTCCATTCTGCTATTTGGACGTCTTTTTGATCTGTCTTCTAAAATAAATCGAATTCTTCTTATCGTTTCTTCGCTAGTGTCTTCCTTATTGAGGACAGCTTCGTAGAACTTCCACCAGTTGTCAATACTTCCGAACTGCTGCTCCCTATTTTTAAGAATATCTTCGTAAATCTGCCACCAATTGTTTGCGTAATATTCCATTGGATATGTTCTGGTTAGGTCGAATATTTCTATAATATTTCTGGATTTTTGCTCATTTGTCTTTAATCTTTTATATTTATTGTCTTTTGAAATAGTTGACGTGCTGTAGTGATTAATATTTTTCGACCAATTCTGTTGGGAGTTTAAGTTCTGTATAACATTTCTATGATACGTAGGTGGAGCTGATTGTATATCTTTCTCTCTGACGTTCTCCTTTCTCCTTGTCTCGCTCTTATACTTTCTGATTATTTCTTTATAATATTTCTCCAATAAACACAACTCTTCATATGTATATTTAGAAATATCTATTTTAGTATAAACGTTTAGAATATCTTCGATATTAACATTTTTTTTCTTTCGTCCTTCAAAATGTAGGTTTGATAGTAGTTTCAGTTGTTCGATGAGAGGATCAAAACCTTTATATATAATAAAATCTGTTTTGGCAAATTCTATTAATTTTAAAACCATATCTTCATATTTTTGGTCATATTCCAAATCTTTTTTAATTGCTTTTGATCTATCAACTTCTTCAATAAAACTTTGTAGTGTCTCCTTTTCTTTGTCATACTTGTCCATTTCTGATTTTATTTCACCTAATACCAATTCGTGACCACTAAATCGTTCCAGTTCACGTCTAGTTTCCTCCATTTTTTCTAAATTACGCTTAGCTAAAGCTTTCCACCATTCTGTATCATCTTTAAACAAATTCCAGAATTGAACAGTATGTTCTTTAGCTACATCACTATTTAAGTCTTTATCATTTTTGACAGGATCTTTATCTTTTATGTCTATTTTATCTTTAGGTGATTTTACCTCACTAGTTTCTGAACTTTTGACTTCTAAATTAACGATCAAATTGATAGGCTTGACTTTTTTGACTTTGAATACAGGACTTTTTAGTTTAGACTTCTCCTTATCTAACTTTGGCTTTTTATTCACACTGTGTATATATGTTGTCGTTGCGATAGTAGTTTTAATATTTTCATTGACGACATCTTGCCAATCCAAATCATCCATCACCTGAGATAATCTTTTCATTTCACTGTCTAATTCAGAATTAACTTTCTCTTTTGCTTCAGCGTGTCGTCTCTTTCGATTATCGGCTTTATCTAAACTATCGAGACATAAGTCGATGAACTTACGAAGTTCTCCCAAAAATATTGTCTCCCCATATTTGACAACACGCCAATCCATATCAAAGAGACTATTCCTTGAAGCCAAGTTATATCTAGTATTGACATCATCATTCTGCACTCTAGTTGGGGGTTTCGACATTTTACTTTCTATATAAGTAATCATTTCTTCACAGCTATCATGGAAAATAGTTGGTGAGACATCATCATCATGACTGGAGTAATCTAGAAGTTTGATCAATTCGTCTTCTTGGTCAGATTGAAATATATCAGTTTCTGAATCGCAAGAATTATAATCACGTACGTTTATAGATCGCCTCTTGCTTTTCGGTAAAGTGTTAGTCTTTATAGGCAGACTCCACCGCTTCGGGTCGGACAAACGCTATAGCAAAAAAAAGTCCAATATTGACATGTACAGACAGACACAAATGAGCACATGTGTATATATAGTGAATAGTGGTAAAAAATCTAAAATAAAAACAAGATATATGAATAATATAAGTAACAGATAATCAATTTCAAGTTTTTAGTAAAAAATAATCATTAATAGCAACTTCATTAAATATATAATTACTTACTCGAAACGATTTTAAATTTTGATACCAGTAATACTTATGTATCAAATTAATACCTTACGTATACATAAAAAGTTTATATCAGTTAATCAGTCAGAGTCATATATAACCAGAGACGAGTACTACATTATAAAGAAAAAGGGGAGGAAATGGTACAAAAGAAAACAAGTAAAAACAGACATCAGGACAAGTGGGAATACAGTAATTTCATAAAATAAATAATGTTTTCATGATGATGTCAATACCAATAGTTCCATTGGTGAGACAGGTGAAGTCAGTTTGTCTGTACAGGCGTCCCCAACCAGACGTGAAAAGCGCTTGCATTTTAGAATTTGTATGTTTTTAAAAATAACTAGTTTTTTTAATTATAATATTTTATTTCAGACCAAGTATAGTATTTATATTACACAGAGCAAAATTACAAGCAGTGGTCACCTAGTAGGTCAGATAAGTTTGTAGGTCAAATTAGATCGGAGACAAGTTATAGGGCTGTAGTTACCTAGTCAGTTCACTCATTTGAACATTGCACGTAACCTACCTTAGCAGCATGTTTTAATCTCTGCATATCAGGATGAGCGACATGTTTCCCACTAGCGGCAGCTGTAGCAGCGGCGAGGTCTCTCAGAGCGGCGGCGGCGTCGCGCGCCGCGTGCAGCACCAGTACTTGGGGCTCAGCGCCGCCGGACGACAGCGATGTGGCGCCTTGTTTTACCACTTCGCAGAGTTGCACTGTGGGACAGGTATGTCTTATTGTAGATATATTATATTGTATTTCCAAATATAGATTTTAAGTTTACATGAGTTGTCAATTACTATAACAGAAATTTATCATATATTCAAATGAAATTAGAATCGTCATTCTTAATAAATTAGAATTACTTTAAGTCAGATAGGCGCTAGTCTAGTTTTGTTTTATAAATAAATCCCAAAATGGTGGAAAAATAAAAATGTAATAAATCACTAAAGAATTTTAGAATAGGCGTGTTATCATCAACTTTCAAAATAAAATCATTTAAGATTACAAAGACTTGTAGATCTTGTATTTTTATTTTACGCCAAGAAAATCATAATTAAAAATCAAATTTTCTATACAAATCCCTCACCAATAGTAGACACTGCACTTTGAGCAGCAGCAGCCAACTGATCTTGGCTTCCGGCAGCACCTCCTACCAAAGTTTTAGTGTCTTCCACCAGGGTTTTTGCCGTTTTTAGGATATTCTCACGGTGGTTGGAGAACGTGTCACCTTCTTTGTCGGATTGTAGGGTTCCTGTTATAGAAAATTTAAGTTAGGTACGACAAGAAATTATTCATAGAGGTCATAAATGAGAGTGGAGTTTAAATTTTAGTGAACCAACTGGTTCTTTTAAGCGTCATTTGTTAATATTTAGGGTTTTTAGATTGAAATATATGCACATTTTTTTATTTAAAATAAATAAAGCAACAATTGATAATTAAATTGCAGACTCATCATTTCATCTTCATACTTCTGTGGCTCTGACATAATTATACTTCATATATTTATTTAAGTAATATTATTATATTAATCACCAGTCCTGATATAGTTGCATCTCTATCTCATTTATCTCTTCTTGCCATCGGGGCTCAGCGGCATAGCGTGTGACTGTAAACGCGACCCTTGTTGATTTGATTTCCACTTGGGCAAATAAATTATTTAATATTTTCATTTCCTCACTCTGGTAACAAGAAAAAGTGCGGCGTTGAGTTCCGTCACTCAACACTCTATCCAGCAATATGCGGGATACAAAAAGGTAAAAGAAAAAAAATACTATCCCTAGCTTTCTTACCCGCACTCGCAAACAAGATGGTCGTATCCAAATCGCCCAATATGGTAGCAATGGTGGCCGCCGCGTCTATACAAGCCTGAGTCCCCCTCGAACCAGCCTGCAATGCGGCAAGTACTGCCACGGCGCGCTCGTTAACTCGTCGTGAGGCTTCCGCTACGGCCTTCTGATTTTGGGCTATGGAGGATAACCGACAATGGCCCGCTGCTCGGACCGCGGATGAGACAGCCTCGCCTAGTTCTACGGCTGCTACGCGGATTCTGTAATGTAACGTTGTATGGAGGTGATTGGTAGAATCGTTTTGTTTTTCTTTTTGTCATTTTTAAATTTCACTATGGTTGTTAATCAGAATAACTATATTTTTTCTATAATAATAACAAAAAGTTTAAGCAGGCGAAGCCGCGTTTTGGTCGTTAGTACTATATATAATTACCTGTTGGCGATATCAGCGTTAGGGGTGGTGGCTGACGCACCTACACTGTCCGCTGCTAATTTTTCATACTTGTTGCACATCTCGTTGCCCACTTCTACTAGCTTGGAGGGCTCGGTGGCAGATTTGGCTGTCTATTTTTAGAAAGAAAATAAAAAAGATTTAACTTCATGGTCAACAGAGTGATTAGCGTAACTAATTTCTACTTTAAATATGGTAAAAAAACTGAAATGAACAATCTGTTGTTACTTAAAATTATAATACAATATATAATCTAAAAATTATAATTAAGAAATATATTAATTAAGAAATCCACTACTTTGGTTCATTAATAAGACTATTATATTAAAAAAATCTCACCATATCTGTGGCCAATCTAGCAATGTCCTTGGCGAGACCCACCATCCTTGTCTGGTAGTCGACAAATGAGTCCGCCTCGTCGTACGAACCGATTAGCGACATTCTGTATAACAAATAAAGGTAAATTATTGTTGTGTTCGATTCCAACTTGGGGATATGAATTATTAAATATATTTATTTCCTCGCTCTGATGACAACGGTGCGTGGCAAACAGAATATCTTAACACTAGGTTCCTTCTTCCTAGCCTGCTTATGCGGGATACAGCGTGAAGAAGTTTCACAAAAATCTATAATATTGTATCACTGCTATTGTAATCTTTAATATTAAATATATTCTCATAAATTATTATTTATCATCGTAAGTACTAAAATTATATGTTCACATTTTCACATTTCAGTCAAAATGTTAAATTATTTGAAGGCAAAAGTTAAGGACACAGACAGATTTGAAAAAATAACAAAAATGATCTGTGATTTGAACTCACTACCCTACTTTTAAAACATCGAATTATTAATAACACCAAGTCATCGACATCCAATCCACTGTTTACAGTATATTTCAATTTATAAATAACTCATTATTTTACATATTCGCAAAAACAATTATTATTGCGATTACACAAAAACAAACACAAAACCATAGATAAAAAAACACAATTCACATCTAATAAACAAAATATTACACAAATACATAACTTTTCACATAAATAAACACCATTACCATCTAAATTTATAACAAAATTTAAAAAAAAACCCTATACACGCTGCTTCTTTTAGATAATTTCTATTACATTTATAAAATTATATATTTTTACCTATTTTTTATCTATAAATGGTTGTAAAAAAGAGTATTATTTTTAACAAACACTGTGAGTTAGCGTAATGACGCGATGCGCGAGATGCGCGGCCAATGAGGTCACTGGTACTAATTGTAACAGATTCGTTCATGGTTGAGTATTATAAAGTGTTTGATCTTTTACAGCTTAAAATCCATTTTATTTAAGAAAATTAACATTAATAAATAATAATAAAAAAAGAATAACGAGACGAAAAATTAGGAATAAAAAATACAAAGATTTATTTTAAAAAAGCGTGTATTTAATTTTATAGAATGTAAATATGAGAATGGCCTACAATTTCTTTCAAATTTATTTTTTTCTCTTATTTTAAATGTTCAAGAAATTATTTAACAAAAGATTAAAAAAAGTATATTTTGGACATTTTTTTATATATTCCGTATGTAAACTGAAAATTACTCGTCAACACTTCTCTCATGGCAAAGATCCAATATCATTTTGATCTATATATTTTACACTAAGAGGGTCACAGTTTCAAAATTATTAATAATAAAAAAATATAGTAATTTAAAAAAACAAATTAAATTGATTTCAATAAATAGCCTATGTACGTATGTTTTACGTCTTAACTCGAGACTATATCTCCAAATCCGTATATTTCATTGAATTACCATCGATTTATTTCTATACAAGTTAATTATAGTGAGGATTTGGTCTGTTCTTACGTACTATTAACCTTTAGTTTATTTTTAGTTTTGCTTAAATGTTTACTAATAATAAGAAACAGTAATGATTGTCTGTCCGTTTTCTGCCATCCTCTTAATAAACAGATTTTAATAGAGATCATCGTGTTTCTTTGCTTTACGGCAGAAAGAGTAGAACGAAGTATCTTATAAGCGGGAAATAACCGCCTTAGAAGTCACTTCGTTTTACATTTTCTTATAAACAAAATCAGCTTCACGCTGTATCCCGCGCACAGTAGGCAGAGGGAACCTACTCTTAACACACTCCGTTCCCCTCTTTCCGCCAAGTTCTGGAGGCATTGCGTGTTGAGTGGCGGAACTCAGCGCCGCGCTTTGGCTCGACACCAGAGCGAAGAAATGAAAATATAAATGTAAATAGAAATGAGGCCAGTCGTGGCGCAGCGGCACGAAGTGTGACTGTAAAACCGACTGGTTGTGGGTTCGATCCCCACTCGAGGAGATGAAATATTTACTTAAATTTATATTTCCATTTCTTCGCTCTGGTGTCGAGGTTAAGCGCGGCGTTGAGTTCTGCCCCTCAACACGCAATGCCTCCAGAATTCGGCAGAAAGTGGGGAACGGAGTGTCTTAACACTAGGTTCCCTCTGCCTACCCTGCTGTGTGCGGGATACAGCGTGAAGCTGATTTAATTTTATTTAATTTAATAAATATTTTATTTCCTCGAGTGGGGATTGAACCTACAACCAGTCGATTTTACAGTCACACTTTAGGACACCTGCTCCACGACTGGCCGCAACACTTTCTTATAATATATATTTAATACATTACATCTTAATTGCGAAAGAAAATAAGGAGTATGTGTGACCAAAGCGGGATGATTCCCCAAGAGGGATTCGAACCCACACCATCATACTAAAAATATACATGAAGAGACTGGCGTTATTACTAGTATTTTAGATAGGTTTTGGCTCGTATCCAGCTCGGGCTGATACTCGACTCGCGGCGATGACCTAAGCGCTATAACGTTAGCTAACACAGTTTTGTTGCGTCTGCTTTTTTTATTATATTCGTATTTTTATGGAAAATGTACTTTTTATATAATACTTGCGGCTTCGGGCCTGTAATCATATGGAAGTGGTATATATATTCTATAGTAAAAATTCGTTAAGGAAGCTATGTATTTAACAAAAAAGAATTACTTCACTCGAACCAATAGCTCCTACGATTCAGACTTATGAAAATGATAAAAAACATGACAGTTATAACTAACTGTGATTTATTAAAAATTATCACATGGGTGTAATGGAACGATTACAGTTAATGAACTGGTGGAAAAGGTAAACAACCCGTTACATGGGGCTATTAAGTTTCAAAAATTTTCAAAATGACTGCTAGCAGCACACCATCATCTCGTACAGTGTGGCCGACAGGTCGCGACCCCTCTGAAGTTAGGCTCTCTGAACCAATGCGCATTGTTCATACTGTTTTCGTCGTGAGCGCGAGATGATCGAAAGTGAGAAAAGAAAAAGATGGTTGATGGTTTCGGTAATAGCACAGTACTAGGTAGGTTAGGTGGTAGGTTGCTTGCTCAGCCAACTCCTCGTGCATTCTCCTATCCTGGTACCAGGACACAGCATGCCAACCTCCTCGCGCTCGCTGCTATCCTGATACCACACACACACGCACCTGTGCTCGGTGAGGCGTGCGACCGCGCGCGCCACGCTGTCCAGCAACGGGCCGACGGCGCCGCGCTGGGTGCTCAGCTCGCGCACGTGCGCGCTCAGCTCGCGGAGGGCGTCGCGTGCTAACTGCGCTTGAGAATCCACCTCCGCGTGCGCGTTGGTAGCCTGGTAATGTGGAAGGATAATTAATTCAATGTAGTGAATAAAAGTAGATTGCGCGGCGTTGTTCCGCCATTCAACACGCATTACCTCTAGATTTTGGCGAAAAGCAGTAAGCGGAATTGTGTTCATGGGAACCTAGAATGGATCTTAACACAAGGTTCCCAGGTTCCCTCTGCCTGCTCCGCTATGAGCGGTATACAACTAAAGAATGGAAGTAGTTTGCGTAGTGTTGGGCTCCGCCGTTTAACACGCAATGTCTCGAAGGTTAAGTAGTGCATGGAATGTTTTAAGCTTATATTGTTTTGAAATAAAGTAGTTTCAAATAATTATATTTTGCAAGTGCAAAATCTCAATAAAGTGACACATTTTTTTAATATTAATCATAAAATAATTTAAAAATGAATGAAAATTTAATGTAGCAGGACTTGAATCCATGCCTCTTAGTTACTGTCCAAGCGCTCTAACTAATCAAGCAATACATTTTTATCGAGCCTAATCAAAATTCATATACACTTTTCATATGATACCACGGCACTTATGTCAACATCCCCTCTAAGCTAACACATCTAACATTGCGTAGCTCAACTCCGCAACCTACCCTCGGGTTGCCGGCAGCATCCCGCGCCGCGTGCACGAGAAGCGCCAGCGTCTCGAGCACTGTGCGCGCGTGCTGGAGGAGCGCCGTCTGTACCGGTGCTGCTGTTGTGTGTGATGCTGCTCCCGCCGCTGCTGACACTAGGGGCTCTGAGTACGACACCTGCGTGCAAGGGGATACGTATATATAATATGTATTTGTGTGTGTGTGTGTGTCTGTGTGTACTATCAATAATAGTATTTAAATGTTTAACATATAAACTAAATCGATGTTGAGGAAACGCATTTTTTTATGTTTCTCTTCTTCACTAATTTAAAATTGTCAATTAAAATACAAAAATTAAATAACGTTTACTTAAATTGAATTCTAAAAATATATTGAATAGATAGATCTATTCAATATACAGCTTAAAAAACATACTGTTAAAAAAAGCTATGATTCAAAATGAATAAGAAGTAAGAAAACCACATACAAGTTGCGTAACAGCATGCCCTAAGTTCTCCGCCTCACTGCGCGCAGCGACACGCAGTGGCTCTAATCTCTCCGACATCTCCGCCGCACTGTTTTCTATTTGTTCCGAGTAGCCTGATAAAAAATATATACTTATTAGAGTCAAGCATTTTAAATATCAGAAACATAATTATATGATATTCCTTATAAAAGTCAAAAGGTCATAGTCAAAATATTATTTATTTAAATAGACTTTTGCTAGCACTTTTATAGTGTCGAATGAACATATTCCTTATCATCAAAGAAAAGCAGAAGTTCCTCTGAGAAGAACTCCGAAAAAATTCTACAGTTGCATTTTTATATATGAAGTCAAAAGATCTATAAAGTCTACAAAAGGTCTAAAACTCCCTCACCTTGCAATGTATTAGCATGACGTGGCTCCAACTCTTGGCTAACTGCCTGAAGAGCTACCTGGTCGAGCGTGCGCAGTTGCTTGTTGAGTGTGTCCAGGGCTTCCGTGCATTCACGTTGTCCGGGGGCTTTTTCACTGTACAATGTATCCATAATTTATTATTGTTATATGTTTTTCTTTCTATTGTGTAATTTTATTATTATTATTTTTCATATTATAAAATTATTTATTTATTTAAAAACGGTGCGTATATTTTTTTTTAGTTAAAGAGACAAATATTTTATTTTATTTTATTTATTAACTTGTAAGTTTTGAATTTTTTTACATTGAATGTTATATTCTCCACTGTCCTTTCTAAAATTGTTCTACAGAAAACAATGCTATTTTAAATATGAAATAAATAACAGAAAAACAATAACCATTATATTACAGTGTTTTAAAGATCTATTAATTACATTATATTAACAAAATTTTAAATATATATATTTCACCAAAATATAATACTTTAGTACTTTTTAATACAAGTTTTAGAATATCTTTCATACCGTATATTAGTAACGAGACTCTTGATAGTGTCGGACACGGCTTTGCTATGCTGCGCTAAAGCCTGCCATTGTGAGCGGTCTGCGCTGTTTAACGCCAATATTTGCGCGGCCTCCACCATTGAACACGATTCCGTTATTATGTTACTGTGGAACAAAAAAGAGTTTATTATGTTATTTTCTTTGTCCATAGAGAGATAAAGAAAATAAGTCATAGATCGTATTAGTGTTAAGTGATAGTGACAATCATACCGTCCACAATATAACACGGCCTCTTGACTATCACGCGCCTGTTGCGAGAGGCGAGCAGGCACGGCCGCGAACTCCGGACTATCTGCGAACTCGCGCACTCCTCTTACAGCCTCGCGAAGAGGCCCAGTGGCCTCTATCAACTTGGCCCTAGCCTCTTCTCCTCCTGGTCCGGTATCAGAATGGTCTAAGGCCTTAATCGCACGCACTAGTACTGACGTGCAGCTTGCTACGTCCTTGGCCGCTTGTACGAAATGTCTCTTGGCTTGTGGTGCGGCTGCACGAGCGGAAGCCTCGCGACATGCATGGCATAAAGCACTAGTGTGGCGCGCCACAGCCGTGGCAGCAGCTAGGACACGCGGCTCTGTGGCCTGTGGCGCGCAGAGTTCCCGACACGCTGCATCTATTGCTGATGCGGCTCGGGCCAACGCGGTCTGGTCTGCGAGACCTGGGCGAGCGGTGGTAGAGGTCGGATCTGAGGCAGCTACGAGGTAAGCTGCCTGAGCGGCGCTTTCGGCGAGGCCACAGACGGCGGAGGCCAGGCCAGTGACGGCGCGCGCAAGGCCAGCGGGTTGGCCTTGCTTGACGGCACCAGCGAGGCCAGCCATACCCTCACTGAGGAGTCTGCTATGCGTAATGACGGCGTCGAGGCATGCGAAATAGCCAAGTTCGTTGAGAGGCTGCGAGGGCGCCGTGAGGAGAGGACGGGCGGCACTCATGCGGAGGAGGGCGGCGCTGCACTCTTTCTGTCCGGGCGCGGCTAGAGTACATACATCCACCTGTGGAATAAATTATTGAATAATAACAATTTATCTATCGTGATTTTTTAAATAAGAAATGATTTGATCAAGATTTTTTTAAGTTGTAACCTGAATCTGATGAATTTGAGGTGTAAAAATGGGAACTTGGTGGGTAAAAGTATGAATTTAAGGAGAGAACCTAAATATACATACCAAATCATTGATACTGTCGGTGACGGCGCGCGCAGCTGCTGTCAGTTGATTCTTAGCGTTTGGTTGACTCAAGTCCTAGAAATAAATTAAAACACTTTATTATTATAATTAAACAAAAAATAATATTGTTGTCCCATATATTTACATATTTTTTACCGGAAATGAATTAAAACAGTACAAATAGAAAGAACGTAGTGACACATCACTCTTCTTTTATACAGTTCTAAAAAAAAATACAAAAATATTTTATTTTACTTTACCTGGCTAACTGATTTTGCGGTACCAAGCAACTTAGACGAGTTGACCGTAACCGTCTTCAGAGAGTTAACCATTTGAGTTCTACTCTCAATCTCCTGTAACAATTTTATTTTTTATAAAGTCTAGTTAAATAAGGGCTACTTAAATTAAGATATAAATAAAAAATATATATATTTCTAGCAAATATCTTTAACTAACTAGTCTAAGATTCAAATTTTGGCTACCCTTAAGTTAGCTGTAGAGGACTGAGAAGATTCGATTATAGGATTTTTTTCACTTTTGATTAATTTCCTCAGATAACAGATAATCCACAGATAATCAGATTCTAGAGTAGACTGAATTTTTCACCAATAAGTGAAAACAAGGTATCGAGCGCCGTGATGTCAGTCATTATAACTAAAGTTACCAACCTCAGTGAATCCAGCCATCTCCAGGCAAACACCGGCGAGGCGATCAAACGCGGCGTGGAACTCCGCAGCTCGGGTGGGTAGTTCTCCTCCCTGAGCTGCGTCTCCACTGTCCTCGCCCACCACCCCAGTTACTACGCCTGATGCTGCAGTGTTTAGCTCTACGGCTGCGGAGTTAAGCTCCGTTTGGAGCTCGCTATGGCAAAATTATTCATTTTTAATTTTTGAAAATACTTTTATTAATTGTATTACAATATTTGTACAACTTCTGTTTTTTTTTAGCTTGATAACAATGTTAAGATACTTCCGTTCCCCAATTTTCGCGGAATTCTAGAGGCACTGCGTGTTAAGTGGTGAAACTCAACGCCTTGTTATCAAAGTGAGGAAACGAAAATATTAAATATTTAATTTCCTAGAGTGGGGATTGAGCCATAGCCTCCCGCGTTTACAATCGCACACTGGTGCCAAGACTGGTCTCTTCTACTTTTCATTTTGATGTATATTACTGTTACTACTATTTAACTATTTAAAAAAAACTTATATATATTTATTGATGTTTATTGTTCTTTTGGAATTAAGTTTCTTTTTTAATTTATTTTAAAATATTGTATTTAACAATTTCAAAATTAATTAAAAATGTATGTGTTAGCTCTTAGTTATTTCTTTTTTTGTATGAAAAATACCACATTTAACATACCCATAATTTTTATCAGTTTGCGGGAATTCGCCCATATCCAGTACATCAAGGGTCTGGTTGAGGCTGTCCATTGCGGCGTCTAACTCCGCGTGGGATGGCACCGCTTCGACCGTCTGTTCGATCCGCTATTGAGGTACAAATTGGAAAGTTATTGTATTTTTCTTAATTTAAATAATTTTTTATCTCTATATATAATAAGACAGTAAAAATATTTTGTCTGTACATTTAGTAATTTTGACTGAAATGGATAGAGGGACACTTAAAAAGAATAATAGAAAGCAAAAATATATTTTTTGAATTTCTTGTCTGTCTGTCTGTCTGTCGATATATTTATGTCCGCATTTTTCTCTGAAAGTACTGAACCGATTTACTTAAAAGTTTCACCAATTGCTTTGTTTTAACTCAACTTAACTACTAAAGTTTGGTTCATCAAAATAGGTTCATTAAAAAAAAGTTATCGTCGTTTGAGTGAACTCAAGGCATTAGTTTGCCTGCGAATGTTATATAGCAATCGCGCTGGTAAGATTCCTGGCTAAAGAATGACATTCGAAACGTCTTGGTTATATGACTGTTGATAAAAATATATATTTTTGAAGCACTATTATACAATATTTTATACAATAAAGTAAACAAAATTGAATTGTTAGTGGAGATTACCTTCATAAATCATAACAGTTAAGTTTAAATCGTAATTAATTCAACACAGAGATAAAGAACGATTTGATCTTCAAAGAGATATCAAGCAAATACATAGATTTTTTGGTTCGTTCGTTCGTTTGAAATAAATCTATATAAAAATGCCTAAAAACATCCTTTCTACGTGTACTCTGTAATAACTACATATTTACCAATTGTACATTTAGCTAATAATATGTGTAACTAATTTAAAAACTGTACAGGAGTTAATATGCAAACATTACAGTTATTTTACAAAGAATATTATGAATCCTTACCCAAATCAATAATTTAACATTTAAGGCTGTTTCTGAAGCAGTACATTAAATTATTAAGTGACATCAGCACATTTAACAGAGCTTTAAAAAACATAACATAGGTAAAAAGAACGTAATGTTACAAAAATATATACATATAATAAATAATTAGCTTTATGTATATTTTATGAATATCAAATATCAACATTGGTCGTATTTTTTAGTTCGAAACAATCAAAAATTCTTATAGAAATTACGATAATGTCGTAAAAAAATCATATTAGAATATTACAGATTAAAGTAATAAAAAAATCATATTAGAAGTCATTATAGTTGTCAATCAATTCTGCTTATTAAATCAATAATCATGTATTTTAAGCGGGCGAAGCCGTGGGCGAATCGCTAGTGTTTAGATAAAAGAATTTTTTTCTCTTCTTAATATTTTTTTTGATTATTACCGACGTTTCGAAATCTTTGGTTACGGGCAAAGTCGATCTTTCTCTTACCAGTGAAACTTCTTTAGCCAAAGCAAGCACTTGTGTCGGATCATTGTCAGGTCCGTCTAATTGTGTACGCACTGCTTCTACCAGTTGCAACGATGAATGAAGTAACTGCTGTCCCGATGATATCACTCTGTGAGGCAGAAATATTTATGTTGTTAGTTTTAATATTTGAAAAATATTTTTATGATTGTCTTATGTAGTTAAAGATTTGGTTGGGATTTTTTTATATCTTTTTCATTTTTGTTTATCAGCTTCACACTGTACACCGCATATAGCAGGTTAGGCAGAGGTAACCTAGTGTTAAGACACTCCGTCGAAATTTTCGAGGCACTGGATTTCTTTAAAAATAAGGACACATTTCGATGTTAATATCGGCAGCGAACATGAGACTACATACTGACATATCAAAAGAAACAATAGCAAATATTAAGAATATTAGAAGCGGGTCGCCACTAACTTGATCTGGTAGCGCTTTGGCGCGGCGGCGGCGGCGCCGCACAGCGGCGGCACGACGGCGCGCAGGCCGGCCGCCAGGTCGTGCGCGGCGCGCGCGCAGTGCGCCGCGTCGCCGCGCCGCGCGCTGCCCGCCAGCTGCGCCGCCTGCGACGCCGCCGCGCGCGACGCGCGGTGCAGGCGCCCCGTGTACTCCGACTGTTCAAATTTAACATATTTATTTAATTATTGTATTTATGTTAATATGTATAATTCTTTTTACATATGTTGTATAATGTACTGTATGTTACATAAAAAAATATTTTGAGGAAATTTTTAATTTCATTCCATAAGCATAACATAATTTATACTGTAAAGCACTCTATTTTTTTATATTTTTAATTGGAAACATTTTAAAATATATCACTAAGTCTAACTGAACCAACCTACAAAATTACATTAAACAAAAAACTATCCAAAGCAAAAATCAAATAAATTGACTACAATATACTAACACTCTCCCCCATAGGTTTCAACTCAAACGCCCTCGCCGCCTCCTCCACCTCATTAAGCTCAGTCTGCAACGCTCGAATTATATCAGCCGCAGCGTTCAACTCCGCGCCACGTCCAGCTGCACGCGCACGCTCGGTGGCGGCGCGAAGCTCCGCACAGTCAGTCGTTAAACGATGTGTGCTGTCTGATAGTTGTTTGGCAGCTGTTGCATCTCGAACGGCAGGCAACGCCGAGCGCGACGCACTAACTACATGTCCGCTTGTCTGTTATAATGCAAAAATATAAATTTATGTTACTAATTTAAATTACAATATTAAATGACACGATGACACTCTAAATAACAGTTGCAGGTTCGACACCTACTTAGCGAATTTCATTATTTTAATTTTTTTCGTAAAAAGCTCGTGGGATTGAGTTTCGACACTCAACACACAATATTTCGAAAATTGGGCGGCGCAGGAGAAATGCCCGCTCCCGCTATATGCACGATATATATGCCATGAACCTAAACAAAAGGTAATTTAATATTAAATTTATGCAGTAATAGTTTAAGCTAACATAGTCTCATTACGTTATAGTGTCATTTATATACTAAAATTATAAAGCTAAAGAGCTTGTTTGGTTAACCATAATAATCTCATAAACGCGTTGTCAAAATGTTTATATCTTGGATAAATTATTCATTAAGAAGGGTTGCGCTTGTATCATAACATCACTTTAATAATTTCACTGTACTTGTAATGCAAAGTTAGTCCAGGTATTTAGAACGTGATCTCTTTGTTATATCTATCCAATTTATTTTATAAATTTGAAAGTTTACGACAATATATATTTTTTTCGCTTTCACCCAAAACTACTAAACTAATTTAGGTTGAACTATATAAGTAATATAGCTTATACATCGGAACAACACATAGGCAACAATTTATGTGAACACTTCGTATAATTAATCTATAATGTGACAAAAAGGAAGTGTTGTGTGTAGTGTAAGTGCGACAAACCTGCAAGAAGCCCTCGGCCTCCGTGATCAAGTCAATCTGCACGGCGGGGTCGGCGGGGCGCGCCGCGACCGCGCTGGCCGCCGCGGACAGGCGCGGGGTGCGCGCGCGCAGCCCTTCACACTCCGATGTTAGTGTCTCCTGTGGGAATACAATTTTTTTTTCATTAGCTTCACGCTCTTTCCCTACTGATATAAAAGTTTTTTTTTAACTTCACGCTATATCCCCAATTACTGATATATTATTAATGAGCCTAAAATAAATCATTAAAATGTATAACCTAAAAAATGCATAACAAAATAATATATTTTTCCCCGTCCTGCAAGACAAAACGTAGCGTTGAGTTTTCCCACATAAAGCGTCTTGGTAAGTGAAGTACGAAGTAAAAAAATTAACCTGTGAATATTTATTGCTGTTGTACTGCGCGGCGTTCTGCGCCGAAGTTATTAATTGTGTAGCACTTGAAGCCGCTTGACGAGCACTCTCCTGCGTAACAATTAAAACATAATTAGAATATAGAACTTTTTAACTATAAGTTATTTATTTTCACGAAAATTTTTCATATTAAGAAAATAAAGTGGGTACGGGAATACGCCAGTTATAAACCGACTTAAAAAAGGAGTTTGGCATGTATTCATTTAATTTCCATAGATACATGTGGTTATTGTGATATATGTGATTTCTGCAGGCACTGTTGAGTGGCGGAACTCAGCGCCTTTGACATTCATGTACTTGGATAATTTTTATGTATGATTTTTTTAGATTTCTATGCATTCGTGCTAAATTTCACAGCTGTATGTATGTCTGTTCACAAATTAATCGAAAATTGATATATAATATCAAGATCGTTAAAAAAAACTGTTTTACTTATTTATAACGAAATTTAACCAATTAATATCCACGAACTCCCCTTACCGTTAATCTCACCAAATACGAGCTGGTGACGTCACGCGCGTGCGCCACATGCGTGTAATGTGCGTAATCAGCAGTGATCAGTCGGAGGTCATCGGCGGCGCGGCGCAGCGCGTCTTGCCTGGACCTGTCCTGAGGCTCTGAGGCGCACAGGCGCGCCGCCTCCACCATGCGGGCGGTGGCGTCGGCGAGGAGCTTGGCCGCTGCGAGGAGCTTACGTTGGGAATCCGATGGTTGTTTTTCAGCTTCCGTCTGTTGGGTGTTTCAATTTTTAGGACTTAATGTATTATATAAGATTATTTTATTCTACTGCATTTTAAACTAACAAAAACATAATATACATCAATTATATAACTATTCTTGATTTTTTAATATAAATTAAGTTTTCCTTTAGTTAAAAAAGATTAAATCAGCTTCACGCTGTATCCCACACACAGCAGGGTAGACAGAGCGAGCCTAGAGTTGTTAAGACACTCCGTTCCCCACTTTTTGCCGAATTCTGGAGGCATTGCGTGTTGAGTGGCGGAACTCAACGTCGCGCTTAGCCACCACACCAGTGCGACACCAGACTTCGACACCAGAGAGAGAATATAAATTTAAGTAAATATTTTATCTCCTCGAGTGGGGATCGAACTCACAACCAATCGGTTTTACAGTCACATTTCGTGCCGCTGCGCCACGACTGGCCTTTTAGTTAAATTTATAAATTCTGCTATATAGGACTACATTCAAAATTATTATGTGTAATATATCATTAAAAAAGGATTGTATAGTATTACAAAATATATTATCATTCAGTGTAAAAACAACGAAGTAAAAATAATGTATATATTTGAATCCATTGATTTACTTATGTTATATATTAGGTGTATTTATATATTCTTATAATTTATAGATGTATTTCATATATATTTCACTCACAATTTACATTCATCTAAAGCTCATTGTTTTAATTCTCAAATCCAATAATAAGATCCGTACAGCAATCATTGGTTATCTCCGCACAGGGCATCCTAGTGAGATATCCAAGGTTCAAATTCCCGACATTCAAGCGATTTTCTTGTTAAAAAAAAAAAAACTGTAAAAAAAAAAAACACTGTTTGTCATTTTTTATTCTCCTCTGGTTGAATGTCTTAATGTAACACTTTATTGGCTTTGTAAATAAAATAATTAATAAATAATAAATAATTGATCAATTAACTAAAAAAAAAAGCAACAACCCACCAGAATTACTAAGCTCCCCACAATTCTCATTTCATTTCTTACCTTTCCTTCCACCACCATTTATTTATCACAGGTCAGGAACACGAGGTGAGCCAGCACTAACCTTAATATCGGCTATGAGCCGTGCAGTAGCCTGTCCTAGAAGACGAGCTCGCCGGACCATTTCCGGCGCATCTGGTGCATCGGTCACTCGTTCGCTTGCGCACATCACGCTTTCCACTGATTGCTCCATGACTGTTGGTTGGACACGACGATCTAGGAAACAATAATCGCTTTTATATAAAAAAATATATTTTTTGCATTGGATTTTATTTGACATAATATTTGGTGGATTTTATGTGTTATATGAGATTTTGGAAAAATAAACTCTCACCCAAATCACAATGCGCCAACAATCTCTCCAGTTCCTCGGACACTCTTTGCGCAGCCACAGTCAGCTGTTCAACGCCGGTGGCCGCACTCTCCGGAGCTTGTTGACACGCAGTGACCAATTTCTCTACCGCTTGGGCGACCTGACGGGCCGCACTAGTTAACTGTTCCCTACATGCAGGGTTGTGAAGAGTAGGGGCTACCACCTAAAGATTTAAATTATAATGTTACTACAGAATTGTTTATATAAAAAGTTAATTAGATATTTTTTTATTAACTTCTTTTTAAAATTCTAGTTTTCACTCTGTAGCCAGAGCGAATCGTATCCACTACTTTTGAATTGTATTTAATGTCTCAAGTACGCCTCAATAACATATTGTCATTTCATAATTTGTACTGTGTAAATCACAAAAATGTGACGTCCCAATTCACTGGATGAAATCTCAACAGTAAGCTATTCAATTAATCTAAATCTTTAACAGCTACGCCGTACATTTTGCAAATGTCATATTATACACTCGATAGTTATAAATTCAATCCTCATTCAAATAAATATAATAAAAAAAACATCTCGTTTTCTCGCAATGTGAAAAACAAATGTAAACAAACAGTGTCTTAACACTAAGGTCTCTTCGCTCTCTTTGATGTCAGCCATGTCAGTGACGTCATTCCCTCACCTTAGCGCACGCAACAAGCTGGCTGGTAGCGAGCGCGCAGTGCGTGGCGGCCGCTATAATGGTGTTCTGTAAGGGCTGCTCCTCTTTGCACATCGCTGCGACGTTTTTAGCCTTGAGGACGAGGGCCGCTGTGGTGTTGGCCACCGCCTTGGCCAGAGATAAAAGGATGTCCTGTTTGGAGAAATATTGGAATGATATATCGTTTTAGTGTAATTGGTGGATAGTTAATCTTAGTTGTGTAAGTTAATCAATGAATATCCTTTATTTAGTCCAAGCCCAAAAATATTTCTTTTCATTTTTAAAGATTAACTTAACTTAAAATTATTAGTAATAAAAATTTTTTTTTGGAAAGACTGTCTAAGTTACTTTAAATAATTTATAAATATTTTTTAAAAAATATGAAACTTTTTACAATAAAAAAACTAAACACAATAACAATGACTGGGAAAATAAAAAATGCCTATTATATAATCCTGTATTAGATTTGAAATCTTACTACTCTACTACTGTACTCTATGACTTCCATTTCTTACATGAACTTTACATCTGTTCATGTATTTTTTAAACTTTTCACTAAGAATTTGAGGCAGTCGTGGCGCAGGGGCTCATACGTGTGACTGTTAACGCGAAGGTTGCGGGTTTGATCCTCGCTCCTCGGTCTGGTAACGGAGGCAAAGGCGGCGTAGAGTTCCACCACATGCAATGAATGCATCAAATGCTTCAGAATTCTTTTCAGAATTGGCGAAAGTGGGGAAAGGAAGTGTCTTAATGGGAATGGAGTGAAGCTCAAAAACTAACAACTGTTTTTTTCTGCATATAGCAGGCTAGGCAGAGAAAACTTAAAAATAATTTATACACCCAATTTAGGATAGAATCCACAAACATCATTTAGACGCTGTCCTTATTAAAGATGACTTATTCATGTGTATTAATTATACATACATGTTTTATTTACAATACTTTCGATACAGTTTTGGTAGTTCTGTGATTATATTAATATACATCGAATATAATTTTTATTTATCACCTGTACTTAATTCAATAGCATCTTATGTTTATTTAAATGTATTTTTGCTCTAATAATCTTACGACTCCATTATATATTGTATTGTTATAAATCAGAAGTAGTTGCCTTTTTTAAAAATAAACTATTATGGTTTATATTTTGTATTAATAATCAGCTTCACGCTGTATCCCGCACACAGCAGGGTAGGCAGAGGAAACCTTGTGTTAAGACACTCCGTTCCCCACTTTCTGCCGAATTCTGGAGGTATTGCGTGTTGAGTGGCAGAACTCAACGCCGCGCTTAACCTCGACACCAGAGCGAAGAAATGGAAATATAAATTTAAGTAAATATTTCATCTCCTCGAGTGGGATCGAACCCACAACCAGTCAGTCTTGCAGTCACACCTCGTGCCGCTGCGCCACGACTGGCCTCAATATTTTGTATTATATTTTGTATTATGGTTTCTAAATCATTTGGGCACAGATTGCGTATAATTTCATGAATAGGTATTTTCTATTTATAACTACCCCCCTTTTACACGAGACTTAACAACAGTTTAATATATTAGGATTAATAAATGTTAGAAAAACACCTAATCCTTTGAAAATTTTAGTAAAAACAGAATTTCAAACGAATAAATTTCGATCTGCTAACTCCATCGCCTAAAATACTGTAATAAACAAAGGGGCATATTAGTATAATTTAGTCAGTTTAGTTATTTTTGTCACTACATTCACTTTGGTAGACAGTTAGTCGTAAATAAAACCTCATGTTTATGTAAAAAAGCAAATGTATTAACAAAAATAAATATTATGGCGCATTATGGCAAGAGCCGAAACCGATAAAATGTACTTGAAATTTAATATAATATGTTGATTGTAGCTAGATTTGAACCTGTACCCCTTGTAAACCATTTAAGCATATGTTCATATCCCGCTACAATCAAATTTCTATATACATATTTGTTACAAATTATGTTGTTAAAGTAAATTCAGTACACTTAACTGCAATGAAATAATATATTCGTATTTTACCCGTTTTAAAAGTTTTATCACAAGATTTATATAAATTGATATTAAAATGAGAGAAATTCTAGGTATTTTTTTTTATAATTGCAAATAAAAATTGCAGATGACTGTACTGTAAGTTATTTAAAATTCTTTATACTGCTTAATAAATATTTTATAGTATCGCACAATTTTTTCGAAATTTGTAAAATTTGTTAATTAAAAAAAAAGTACATAACAAAATAAAAAAATACATAAGATGACAATTAGACAAATGAGATCGTTAAAAAAATACTTTTTTTAGCATAAGTTTCGAAACAAAAGTACGACACGATATATAAAGACTGAGGGCTCACACACCAAGATATATTATATATTAAAAATCAGTTTTAAGTAAAAACAATGTTGTCATTAATAAATATTAGTAAGTATATTAACCTCCGTTAATGTTTACAGTATAATAAAATCCGACATAATTATTATATATTATCTGTCGAATTTATTTTATTTGTGTAAACCCATCTGATAAGTTTCTGTTAACTTAATTGACAGATAGTGGTAACATATCTGTCAGATAGTTTAAAAAAAATGTTTTATGAATCAGTGTAAAATTATAATTTAGTATGGTAATATATTATATTACAATAATATAATAGTTTTATTATATCAAAATTATTCTCGGCTTGTTATTTTTGTACATTATTCGAAAAAAAAAAGTTAACAAAAATATATGGCGTCTTATTTAAGGTATTGCTATGATAAATAAAAATAACACAACAGTAAAAATTAACAAATAAAAAATATCTTATAATATTCACCAAAAAGCTCAAAACAAAACACTATTTACATAGAGTAAACAAAAGCGCCACAAAAAACATATATTAATATGACATTTATACATATAATCATACACACAATAATATAATATATATTATAATGGAATTCCACAACCAAGACAAAATAGCTACCAATAAACCAAAGTAAAAAGAAAATCAAAAAACGACCAGAGAGTAAAAAAAAATACAAACTAAAATACAAATTAAATGCCAATTACAATCTTAAAATTAGGAAAAAAACAAATGGACTAGATTAAAACTATAATATGGACGTTCACAAAATTAAAAATAAAATATATTTGAAATAATAATTTAGTAAATGAAATTAGTCTTTTTATTTTTCATAATCTTACAACTGCCAATAAGTTATTGAAAAAACTAAACAAAATAAAAATATTAGCAGTCTTTTTCCTTATGCTTTCGTCTTTCCCTAATTAAATTTATTTTAAGTCATAGCCAAAAGAGTCTTTTTAAATCTTAACAAAAAAATAAAATAACAAACAAAACAACATAAATAAAGAATGAAATATTTTAAGAGTGATTGTCAAAACATGACATCTGTCATTAATTTTATTATCTGTTAAAAGTATTAAAAATATTTTAAACAGTTTTAAAGTGTTAATCCACAATTAGGAAAGTTACGTTTCCTAAATAAGTAGTATTAAAATAGTCAAGGTGCCATTTTTTAAATTGTAATAAAGCGATGTAATGCAAAGACAGCCCTACAAAAGTCCATATAAGAATATTAAAATAAAAAAAGTAAAAAACCCGCACCCTTATTAATAATAATACCTACACCTTAATGTCTAATGAGATAAAGAATAAAAATAAAAATTGAGATTCATTTTAGTAACTTTTGGGTATTTTAGCATGAAAAGATAATTCGGTATAATGATTTTGGCACAATCTAGTTGTTAGTATTTTTTTAGTTCAAATGTTTTTTTTAAATTATATGGCAAAGTTACACAGACAGTAAATAATATATGGCAAGTGTATATGACATTACATGAATTCTCGTTAATAGTTGGTAATATATTTTTAGTCCCTAACGATATTCGAAAATAAGATAAAATTTCCTTATCAAAATTAATAGAAGTCACTTTATTATTAAAATATTACGATTTTTATGAAATTACTTAGATCCGTGTTTTTATCGTGTGTTAAATCGTAATTAAGTTATTTTTTGTTTGACTTCAATTTAAATTAAGATACTTAAGAATACTTAAAATTAGATGGTTTTTAAATTGTTTATTTACTGTCTTGTCTATTACTGTAGTATTTGCAGGGTTTAAGTAAGATTGAACTGTTTAAGTTACAATTTTCAATAAAAATAATGTATCCAAAAAATCTCAAAAAGATTTATAGTAACCCATGAACCGCTAAAAACAAAAAATATTTTTGAGTCTTAAACAGGGAAAACACCCCAGTTTAAGACTCAAAAAAGCGCTTAAAAAAATATATAAATCAGTACTTAATTAAGGAATTTGTGTACTTTTTCGATATAAACTCCGAGTGTAAAAAGTTTGACTACTAAAGACCTCACGACGACATTTCAAAGCATGTTTCATCATTGTCATGGCAACCCAAATTTTTCAATAACCATTGAATAAAAATAGCAAGTAATACAAAAATTAGGGCTACAATAAGTAAAATATTTAACCAATTGTCTTTCCAGATATCTTTCAGTTCTAATTCCAGACATATGCAATTCGGACAACATTTTAAAGAAGAACAACAGCGTTTCTTACAAAATTGGCAAAATCCTTTGACATTTTCTTGTGTGGCTAAAAATGTTGGATTATATACGATTCTAATTTCCGTTTTTCCTTTAGGGGGAGGTGTTGTGGAGTTATTAAGATGTACAGTTGTCTGTCTGTCTGTGTTTTCGCTTGTATAATACTTTTCGCTGCGTTTCACGAAACTTTCGAAATCATCACGTTTTATATTTAAATCCTTTTTAGTGAAACTAGCTTCAGCTTTTTCAACAAATGTTTCCGTTGTGGTCAAAACTCGGTTATATTTGTCTAAATTAAACAATTTCATATTTAGTGCACCCGAAACCTTAACGTCTGAACCGATTTTAGTTACGTCATTCCTAATTGTGTGACATTCAATTTTTTTATCATTACACTTATTAAATTTATCATTAATATCATTTTTCTCGGTGTATCGATTGAATTTGTCATTAACTTTATTGTTATCATTATTTTCATTGGATAGAAAGAATTGCTGTCTTAAAATTTCATTTTTGGTCCGTCTGTCTAAATTAATATTCGCGTAGTCAGGTTCTTTTTGTTTATTTAAATTAACATTAACATAATCATGATTGGAATAATCTTTTTTAAAATTATAAATTTTGTCAGATATTGTTTTTGGATACAATTTAGGACTACCTTTATTTAAGCTATCTGTAACTTTTTTATCTAAATAATCTTCACAATTAAGTAAAATAGTTTCATAATCGCCATTTCTATTATCATTTTGGGCTACATTTTTGTGACTAGGTTTGAGTATAGCATTACAGTACTCCAATCCTCTATAATACTCGCTATCAGTTTCTTCTTTTATGACATCTAATCGGCCCCATGGCGCAGTTGTATCAATATCTTCATAAATCCCTTCATCGTCGTATTTCCGGTCGAAGTCAGATCCGTATTCATTGTTACCGAAGAAAACCTTATAGAAATTGTCATAGCAAAAGTTAAGTTTTCTGTATATGAATGATTTTTTGTGTGTTTGTGTGTGTGTTACCTGTGTCTCCTTGTCCTCTTCGGTTTCTTCGCCGATTGTGTGGAGGACTGATGTGGAAGCCTCTCCGACTCGGGAGGCTGCGTTCAAGAGGTTCTGACGAGGCTGTACATTTAATATTTAATTTAACAAAATGTTATTAAAAAGAAATATTTAAATAATAATTTACTATACTTTTATAATATCGGTGTTTCGGTTCAAATCACTAATAAATAAATTGTTTTTACAGAAAAAAATATTCAATATACAAGATCTTCATAAAATATTCTTAAAATTTTAATATAATTTCAAATGTCCATAATATAACAATAGAAAATTACTATTGCTAAGAGGTAAGGTGCTTGTAGTCAAGGGACTTATTATAATTTAGCTGTTAATACTTGGGCGATATTCGGAAAGTCTCGGGTTCAGATACTAAGTCTAACTTTTTTTTTCTGTACATTTAAAAAATAAAAACAAATACCTCTTTAGTATGCGGTTCAGCAGCTTTGAGCAAATCTGAGAAAGCGCAACAAAGTGCTCGAGTCGCGTCTAATAATTTATCTCCGCCTGGTGTGTCCTCCATCAATGCTGCTATCATTTGTACACCTGAGATGCAGAACATTTTGTTTTAAGTTTATATTTTTCCTTTGTTCCAAGCTAGGGTAGGCAGAGAGAACACAATGTTAAGATACTTTTTGATTGACAGGACTCTATGCCGCAAATTGTCTATCAGAGCGGGGAAGTGAAAATAAGTATCTTCCCCTTTGAATATAGAAAGAATTTAGTCTTAATTTTATATAACAGTAAATAAGGACTGCTTTTTGTTGTTTATTTAAAGCAAAAAACCTTTTATATTTGTTATTTAAAGCAAAAAAACTTTTATATTTGTTGAGATTGACGATTAAACTAAAAGTTTAAGAATTAAATATCGAGATGTGATACATATTCAATTCTTTACATTGTATATTATAAGCAAATATTTTTGATAGCTTCACACTGTATCGGCAGGGGAAAATAAAACTCATCGTTCCCCACGCACCGCCCAATTTTCGAGCCATTCAGATTATCCGTGCAAGGAAACGTAATTACATAAATTTAAATATAATTATTTTTCCAAGTAGAGAAAGTGTGGGTTTGGTCCACAATCCTCTCACCATTCAGACGCTGTCTCACTGTGCCATAAGAATATTTTGTTGCTTTTTTTTTGTATTATCCATACCTATATTATAAATTCGAAAGTAACTCTGTCTGTCTGTCTGTCTGTGCCGCAATCAGGGCCAAACCGCTAATTCAATTGTAATAAAATACTCATACAGAGATACTTGAGGGTCTTCGGATGAACATAGGTTACTTTTTTTTCTTACATTTGTAATATTGTCGATATATACTAATATATTAAAATATTTTTCAATTTGACAGGCAATTTATTCCGCCATGTTAATAACAACCGACCGTTGCTAAGCAACGGTTTGCAAAGTTTATTTGTTGTTATAAGCAAACGTCACCCAAAATGAGCTTGCTTAACGCATACATGGCGTGCGCCGACTCAACCTTATGAGATACATAAAAATAATGTTTTACAAAAATATTGTCCTTTAAATAATGTTTAAAAAAGTCCGCGATACACATACCATATTTATCTCTGAAGCTTGAGCAAAGTAACACAGTAACAACAAGTAACCATTTTAATTAATTTACTTTATATTTATCGGGTTTTTGTTGTATGTATTTTCTATAATTTGATATTGATCCTTATGAAAATGAATATAATAGTCACTTTTAGCATTTCATCTAGATTGAAATTATAGTTCACTGTATAACATTCTAATAAATAATTAAGGAGATGTCACTGATTCGAAATAACCTAGCATACGACCGGCATAGTATGACCGACGCGAACGGGCAGATGACTTTGACGGTTTTGTAAATTTTCATACATTTTCGAACTACTGTTAATTTTTATGTAATTATTTGCTGTTTATAATTAATTTATACTTTTCTTTGGTTCTTCGCTTATTCGAGGAGCAGATTAGTTAGATTTTCATAAATTTCTTGGTGTGGTGTAAGTTGCGGCCCTGCGCGGCATCGGTGTAATATTATTTAAGTATTAAGGAGAGAATTGTTGGTTATTTCATCTTGGTTGGATGGTTATCTATACCGTTGTTATACACTTAATAAATTGTGGTTTTAGTTTTCTGGGATTTTATTTGATATTGCTCGCAAAACTTATCATATTTAATGTAAAAAGGACTTTAGTTATTTCATATAGTATCTATGTACGCGCGCAAGGAAAACGAGTAAAAAGATTTTTCCCGGGTAAATCAGTAAAATCGATCACTGAAAGTCCAATAAAAATTAGTTCAGTTATTCTGGATATTAGCTCGGGGAAATAGAAAGACAGAAAGAGATAAAATTATTAATAATGTAGCTGGTTTTGTTTAGTTTTTTATTAATATTTTACTATGGTTACGTTTACTTATATTTTTTTTTATTTAAATTAGTTACATATTTTCACAAACAATTTCCTAAATATATCTATAAGCATTCGTAAAGTTTAAGCGGGCGAAGCCGCGTCCGGGTCCGCTAGTTATTAATATATTTATAAGGCTGCAAAATATCATATAACTATTTTCAATTGTATTTTCATTAATTTGTATATAAATGAAAAGTTCTTAAATTAAAGATTAAGTAATTAAGATAAGCATTTCAATAATAAAAAAAAGAGAATATTCTTATAAATTTAAAAAAGTATTTTTTTTGTTAGGTATCACTGTCCATAACACTTCAAAGTTCTATATCATTATCATCATCAGCCTGTTCATTTTATATATTAAAGTATAGTTAACAATTGTATGTATTAGTACCTTTAGTCATCTCAGGTAAGTTGGTTGTGATGGTAGTGATGGCAGCTCCCACTGCTGTATGGTCTACTTCTTCTGTTGAACCTGATTTTATATGAACAAAAAAAATATATTAATAGTTAGGATAATAGATATTAAAGTGAATTTATTACAACTGAATTTAAAAATAAATAGTATTATACTCGTATCATACTACTAAATGTATGAAAAAGTTGTTTATCTTCGTAACTCTTTTAAATTTTATTGAAAACATAATGTTATATAGTAATCATAACTGTATTCTCCATATGTTCGTTTTCTTTATAATATAAAATTGATTTATTTCTCACCCGCAGTCAACGTAACAACCTGCGCAGTAGCGGCGTTCATCGCCGCAATATGTGACGTCACCACCTGCTTGCTGCCTTCGAGACGCACGCGACGCCATTGCACTGCGCTGGGACCTGAACCTGCACCTTCCTCGGGTAGATGTGCCTGAGAACATGACAGTGACAGAGTGTTAGAGAGAGATGGCGACAGACACCGTAACATAAATAGGACATAGTGACAGTTCATTTTTCAATTTTTTTTATTTTCATAAATAAAGTTGGCCGTTGGGGTCGTTGTGGCACATTGGTACAAGTGTGCGACAGAAAAAATGACGATTGTAGGTATGATTCCCATTCGGGAGGAATGAAATATTTTTATTTTCTCGCACTGGATTACACGTTGAGTTCCGACGTTCGCCACGCACTACATAAAAATTATACTCACTCTAGTCAACCCCTCTTCAGTTTGTTTAATAATTTCCTTTCCACTTGTAATAGTTGAAAGTAAGGCGCGTTGCGGTTCTGTCAAAATGGACGTCACTTTGGTTTGCTGCACTTGTGTAGTCTGTAATTATTATTTAGCGTTTATTTATTATCTGTGCTAAAAAAATATTATAATAATGTTACAATTATAATAAAATTTATAGTTATTGCAGTACTACATTACATCATGGATTTATCCATACAAGTCATGGGTTCAAATCCAAGTTATTTGTTATTGTATATATTTTTTTATGTTAGTATATATTAGTATTATTAGAGCTAAAATATATATACATACATAGTTGTTATATATTTTGTTATATAATTAGAGTTACCTACACAACCAATATCGTAGGCTGCATCCGTTAGATAGCGTGAAACAAAACAACATTCATCTTCGCATTTAAAATTATAAATTCCAAAATATTTTAAATTACAAAAGATTTTTGTGTATTTTTAATATATATAACATGCACAAAATATATATAATATATAAGTTACTATAAAAGTATAAACAGAAAGCGAATATTTACAAAAAAAATATTATATAGTACAGTTAGTAAATTAATCGATTAATAAGATCAAACAATAAAAAAAGAAGCAAGATTCTAGAGTATAAATGGAGTTATAATTAAAGTAGCATTTGTTTTCTTTACTAACGATAAATATATTTTGATAGCATTATCACACTCTTTGAAATTAGAATGCCATACAAAAAGTCACAGAACAAATAATGTATTAATGGTTATTTAAATCATATAAATATAATTCATAACATCCGAACAAATCACCCCAATCCACTTCTACCCTCCAAAACAAAAAAAAATCACACATACAAACATACATACATAATATACATATGTATAATATGAAACATATTGTAATGTATAAAATGCAAATAAAACAACCTCCAATGACATATTTAAAAAAAATAAGTAAAACATATAATAATAAGGTAATATTCTCTGAAGCTTTTGAACGAATATTACTGAAATTATAACTATAAGATAGTTAGTAGTATAACCACTTACATCATGTATTAACATCGAAAAAGTTATATTTTGAAGAAAAAAGGGGTAGTAGTTAGTTTTTGCTTCTATGACTCACATGTACATTTGTATGTATGTACAAAGTATATATACGTGTATATAAATAAACATAAATACTAACAGCCGGCGCCGAGTGTCCAGTAACGACCTGCCCCGAGAGCGTGGTCTGCTGCGCGCCCGCCACCTGCCCCACCGCGAACGACTTCGCACCTAATGCAATATAGGGGATATATGCCCCACTTAATAATACATACTCTGTGCCCCATAATATGTGATACCAAATATGTGCCCCATCACTAGTGGTATAATATAAATGTGCGACATTACTATCACTTGTTATTTTTCAATTTCATACTGCATCTCTTGCTTATAGGTAGATGGAATCTAGTGTTAGAACACTCCGTTTCCTACTTTCCTTTTGCTTTTTGTTACCAAGGGAAGGAAAAAGAAAAATTAAATTATAAATTTCCCCGAATGTCTACAGTCACTCTGCCCATTACGGTTACACACATGTGTATCATCAGTGGTAGCACAAAAGTGCCCCATTACTATTGATGGCACATATGAGTCCCATCACTAGCATTTGTCGAACTTGTGTTTCACTTATATTTTAAACTTTTTCTTTCTCATATTACATTTATATTTTATTAAGTTTAAACTTTAAAACTAAACGAAGCTAATATTTGTTTATTAAATAAGTAATGAAATATACTATTATATAATAAAAGAATTTATAACTCCGTGAGTAAAAAAAACATATTACTTATTGTAGTAATGGGGCACAGAGTATAAAAAAAATTAAAGCTGCAAAATAAAATGTAAAAAATATCTCGCGCACACGAGTAAAAAAAACGTAAAATAGCCTATTTATACAATTTACAAATGACTGCTAGAAATAATAAAAAAGAACTATATTTAGCAAAATAATCGATAAAATGATCTCAATAATAATGACATAATGATCTAAAATTTAAAACAGCCATTTTAGAACAATGCAAAGATTTGTATGATTGTACCAATTAAAATATGGAATATACAATTTTTATCTACACTCAAAGGACATAAAATATTATATACAGTAGTATATAAATATAGAGTAGAGACTAAATTAAAGAAAATCATCAATCAATGTAAGCTATTCTCCACATATTGAGTTGTGGCCGCCGTAAAGTCAGATAGATGGTTACGCAGATTTTTTTAAAGAGTATTTTTTCTTACTTTTCATTATTTATTTTCTGAGTGGCCAATGAACAAAAGTTCAGAAAATTTAACTTCAGGGTGGTCACAACTAGTAGATCGTATAGTACATATCAATATAGGCAGAATACCCAGTGTCAAGACACTCCGTTATCTACCTTCATGCATACATATATGAATAATAATTTACCTTCAGCTCCGGGTCTCATCACCGCGGGCTTCGCTACAGACTCGGTGTTCACTTTACCCGATTTGAATGTATCGTGTTGGATTATATTGGCTCTGGGTGGAAAGAAATAACAATTATAAATATAATATTATTGTTAATTATCTTTTACTTGATGTGTATCAAAGTTAGAAAGTGAAGTGAACGCTTAAAAATATATTTTTATGAAACATTGTTTAATTTGTCTAGAAATATACATGTACTTGCATACAGATAACAAAAATACTAATTTACACCACATTTTAAGCATATTTGCTACGTTTACCAATATAAAACTTACTTAGAAGGTGAGACTGAATCTTCCAACATGGCGGAACCCTCATCACCGTCCAAACCGATCCTGTCCTTGGCACGGCGACGCCTCACTATGATATCTATATAACCGGCTATCACCTGGAGAAATATAATAAAAAAAATGTTAATAAAAATAAAATCAATTATAATATAATATTGAAAACAAAACCAATTGGTAATTTTTTAGATCGTGTGGTTGTGGTTCGATACCCTTTCAAGAGAACACATTTTAATTGTTTTCATTTACCTGTTAAAATAAATTGCGGCGTTGAGTCATGCCAAACATACTGAAATGTCTCAAAATCAAAAACCGGAGAATACAGCAAACAGCTTTAATACTACATTTTCTTTTCCAACGCTTTTCCAATAATGAAAAAACAATAATAACATTTTTTATATTTTTCAAAATTACCCACTTGCAATATATGCTCCGCCTCCGTGGTCTGAACGCTGTAATACTGATCGCTATAATCCCCGAAGTCCAGTGTGAACGTATTGGGCGAGGCGCACCATCTACGCACAGTGGTGAGTGGCCATGTCTGCAATACTTCCTTAGTCTTCTCGTCGAGACGGAGAACGGAATCTTTGGTCACTCCGAGTAGACGCGGCACTAGCTTGTTCTTGCCCTTCATTTTTTCCTGTGTAAAATGGCAGTTTAGAATTAATTTTGGGGATATGTTCTTATATAAGTAAGTCCCATTTTTGTATAATATTTATCTGACTGTTTAGACTTATACCATTTCGTATTTTGGAAACATTATACATCATTAAAAAAGGGAAAGCTATGAATATAAGCATGTCAAATATTATATTAATAAGATGAATTTAGCCATGTCCCTCACAAAATAATAAAAAAAAGTCAACTACAAGTTACTACTACTGTTACAAAGTTTTTTTTAAAAAAACAAAAGAAATCCAAGAATTTCAACATTTTCTTAGTTCCCCCTTACCTTAACCAAAAAGAAAGCCACACCATAAGTCTTCAAGTCTCTTGCACTTTTAGTATAAAGCACTTTGGCGTCGAGCTCACTGAGGCCGGCGTGCTTACGATGTTCCCGAAATATTTTCTTTTCAATACCTTTCACTTTCACGTAAGACGCTGGCAGGAATTCTTTAAGACTGTAATACGAAGAAAAATGGCTTAAAATGCTGTATCACGCTGTATCCCACAAACGGCAGAGTAGGCAGAAAGTAAGTGTTAACACATTCTCTTTGTGTTCGATGGGAACATTAAATATTTAATTTCCTTAAGTGGGATACGAACCCATAACATGTCGCGTTTACATTCACACTTAGTGCCACTGTGCCAGGACTGGCCTCTACATTTATTTTACTATTTATTAGACTAGATTATATACATATACTTACTCTAAAAAGCCAGGCGTATGTTTGTCTTCTTTATGGTCACCGAATTGTATTTGACACTGAATACCAGCAAATTCGCAAGCTGTAACATAATAAATATAATTATTACTTAGAATATAAAAATAATAAGGAGCAGAAACATAAGTTAGTAAAAAATTATAGGAACATCACTTTTTGCGTGAATATTAAAACAATCACATATTTATGTAAAAGTCTAAGAAGACGATAAGGTAGAGACTGTATATTTATATAATTAGAATTTGAAAGAGTAATTCCATTTTGGCAGTTTAAAAATTTTTATTAGTTTACTTAATTTTAAAAGATTAATATTAAGTTTTACAGATACATATTGAATGGAATATTTTTGGCTAACCTAGTGTCACATCACTACAAAACGGGTACATACCTTTCTCCTGAGTGATGGGATGAGCTCCATCTAATATGGCATCTCTTGCTTGCACGTATAGCAGAGTCAATTGTACCGGATCTCTTGAATCCACATTACGGTCGGAGAAGAACAGTCTTCGACGAAGGAGGAGTGTCTCTCCGCTCTCTACGCCTTGCTCGCGAAGAGTTTTACTGCCTTCCACCCAGTTAACTGTGAACCATGGTAATGTTATAATACATATACATTTTACACAATATAGTCGACGGGTTGAAGTCGCTCTGAAATTAAACTTTCTAAACTTTTGCGCATAGTACATTCAGGTACGAAGTAATCAACAGCGAAAAATATCGCGGCCTCATCTACAGCTAACTGTAAGTCGACCACAACTCATCACCTTACTGTACGAGTATATTGTGTTAGAAGTAAGCTAAGGATTAAATTTAGCAACTAACCATTTCTTAATATTGAAAGTTTTTAAAACTTATCTATAACATAATGACGAAGAGTGAATAATGTTGACTATTCGTTATAAAATATATTTAATTTAAAAATATTGTGATTTAATTTAATAACAGCATGCTCTCGCTCATAAATTATATATGATTGCCTATCGAAGATGTATGTATACAAATAAGTTCGGCAAAAAAGGTCTAATTTTGATTCAGTACCGAAACGGCTACAGGTTCAAATAAGAAAATTTACTTTACTAATTAAGCTAGGTAGGATACCTTCATCATCGGTCCTCAATTTCTTCCTCAGCTGTTCCATTTTAGCATCACGCTCTTTCTCTTGATGACGTCGTTTCAGAGTGAGCGTTCCATAGTTGGGCTTTTCGCATGGATCAGCTTCTTCTTTCTGTTCTTCACGGACCTGATGGATAAAAAAAATTGTTAAAAAAAACAAATAAATAAGTGATCTATTACAGTGAGGACGACGAGTCGTGGGCGCCCTGAAAGTTGTTTTCTCTTTCTTTTATTTCTCACATATAACAGGGTTGACTGAGAAAACCTAGTAATAAGAAATTGTGTTCTATATTCCGACCATTTTGATAAAAATTTTGTATTAAAACGCAGAACTTAACGCCGTGTTTTGTGTAAGACACAGAACAGAGAAATAATTCTCTAGCTCACAAGCACGTCACAATCTGACGTTATATCAATAATAATAAGAATATATATTTATATTATGTAATTATATAATTATTAATTTCAAAACGATAGTTAAAATTTTACTAAGACGGATACTTATTAAGATAATAGAGATATATATATTTTAAGAGAGAAAATAGTAATATATATTATACTATTACTACTTTATGTAATAAAAGCCAAAAATATAACGAAAAGACACTTACCAAGCCATATTCATCATAGTTAGTGATGCCAATCTTAGTGCAAATCACCACCATAAGGTTCGCTACAATCTGACTGTCGTCTACTAAGAGGGTTTTTACAGTACCTGGGAATAAAAATATATATATAAATATTAAATTACAAGTAAAAAATAAAAAAAATAATAACATTTATTCATACAGTTCCGAGAGAAAGATCTGCTCGAGTACAACAGATATAATGCTCTTAAAATAAATAAAGACAGACATTTATCATCTTAAAAAAAAACTTTAAAGAAGATACATACATACTCGTTTGTTATAGACAAAGAAATATATTAAAAGGTTTAAATTCATCGCTGCTTTTCAATAATACCTCAAATTAGACACTTTGCATGCTAATTGGCAGATCTCAACGCCGCATTTTGTCTTATCAAGAATGGTAAAATGTAAATATTACCTATAACATTCAGAGTCAAACACCATATACCATTGCACTAAAAAGGCCACAAAATCATATCCACACTTCAATTAAAAAAAAAACAAAAAAATACAGCTTCACGCAGAATCCCGCATATATCGGGATAGAAAGAGAACATCGTGTTTTGAGACTGCGTTATCTATCTTCTACCTGAATTCGAGTTGTTGCGTGGCGGAACCCAAGACCGCACACATACAAACATTTAATATTTACAATAATAATAAGCCAAATTATAAGAAACCTACCGTCTAACATTCTGACTCTCAAGTTCCTGGTCTTCTTGTTGTACTCGAGCAGGTCACCATTTCTGAGCATGTAGTAGTCCAGGCTGCGGGAAGCCTCGAGCCAGATGCCCTTTTTGTTGTCTTCTTCGGAAGCGAGGAATAGACCGTATTCTTTTGCTGTTGGGAGGAATTGTAAGTTATTATAATGTTTTTTTTTTTTTGTTAAAATGCACTGTGTAATTATGTATTTTTGAAATTATAGATGGCTTATATTATTTCGAACACTTTACAATAGTCCGTGGTACACGGGAAGACTTTAGGCTTAGACTTTAACAAGAAACATAAAAAAGGACTACTCACGATCATTATGACTGGCCTCGAGTATCTTCTCGCGTATGATGCGGCACGCGTCGTACACGGCAGTGGAGGGCTCGAATTGTATGGTCTTCACCACCTTACCGCCCTCGAGGGATATCTTGAGGGACAGCGTCGCCATTTTTGATAGGGAACGTGTTCTGGTGGATAAAATGTAAACTATATAAATAACTACTAACGAGGAATTAAGGCGCAGGGGCACAAGCTAGCAACTATAAATGCGACAGGTTGCGGGTTCAATTCCCACACGGAAATGAAATATTTATTTCATTTCTTCGAGATTTCCGCCACTCGTCATGCAATAACTTAAAAACTCTGTAAAATGCGGGGAACAGAAGTATTTTAACGGGAACGGAATCACTTAACACCAGGTTTCCAGTTCCCCTGTGCCTACTCTGTTATATGTGAGATACAGCGTGAAGCTAAGAAAATAAAAATAAATCATTTTTACATATTTTTGACATTTTTAGTGTTTCCACATACCACACTTTGGATTCTTTTTAACATTTTCTCCAAACGTATATTCAGTATTAATACTCACTTTTGAATAGTGGCAATATGTTGATCGTTATTTGTGTCGAGGTCTAGTGAATGGGCACTACTCCTTCTCTTCTCGGTGTAATCGTTTCTTGATTTTTGTCTCTCGTGGCTGAATGATCGATGTCGTGGCCGGCTTTGGAATGAACCCTGGAAAAAATAAATGAAATAATATTTATTAGAGGCAATCGTGGCAAGTGGCAAAACACAGCGCTGATTTCCACCATTAAAAAACCAATATCTCGTAAAGTGGGTGAAAAGTGGAGAACCGATCTTCACATTAGGTACCCTCTGCCTACTTTGCTATATGCGGGAGGGAAGCTAAAAAAACCGAACTGCAACAGAAGGATAATGTTTTTCTCGTCCACCAATACTACGTCTATCATCATTGCACGCGGCACCCCAAAGTATTTAGTTAACTTGATTTTTCCTTTACAGTTCATTATTTTTAAGCAATCAGATGTTTTCTTTTTATAATAATAATGCTAGATTTTTTATATTTGTCTATTTACAGATTAGAAGTCCCATTTCCTATTTCAATAAATAAGATGTGCTTGTACAACAATGTGGGAATTGACTAAAGATAATATCTACAAAGGTTTAGTGACACATCTTTCCTTTCTCTACTTAGCCTTTTAGAGCCAACAGTATAAAAAACCTACGCTATTACTAAATAAGGTAAAAACGTTCTGTAACCTAAATTTGCGGCCATGACTCGGAATTGACGCAAAAATTGAACTTCCACGAAACGTTTAATACAATTACAATATAAAAGAGTTTGTCATCGTTTAAAAACATAAACATATTAATATCAATTTTAATAAATATAATGGATTGTCACAAATAACAGTAAATCATGCTATTTATATTAACATTATGAAGCTAAAATGTTTGTTATGGTGAACGTGGAATCTCAGGAACTACTAGATCGAAATGAGAAAATCTTATTGTGATGGATTTATCATATTAATTAGGAAAGGCTACAGGGTCTATTACATGATATTTATCTTTTCGATGTACTATACCTATCTACGACCAAGGATACCTTGGGTGAGAATATGTGTCATGTCAGACAGCTCTTAATTATTTCCATTTGACCAAGTGGGCGAAACGGTAGGTACAACAAGCTAGTCGATCCATATAAATAAGGTTAATATAGAGTTTGCGCTGTGGGACCGCCTCTGATAGTAAGCGCGGCGGTAATAGGGTCTTAAGTTTCCTCTGCCAGCCCTACTTTAGGTATATGGGATACAGCGTGAAAGTAGAAAAAATAAACTTAAAACAAAAAAGAAAAAAACTAAACGAACAGAGTCTACCAAATAAAAGATATTGAAACTACTATAAGTAGTCTATGACTTACAGGTCGCGCTGTCACCCGCCTCCAGCCGTCCCGTAGCGCGAGCTCGATGCGCTCGCGCAGGCGTCACGCGCCCGATGCTTCCGATGTACGCTCGTCTGATTGCTGCAGACAAAACAAACAAAATAGTTTAGTGTACTGTCTTATTATATCCATTATAAGTAGGCAGAGATAGCCTAGGGTTAAGACACTGCGTTCCTCACTCTCCGCCAAATTTTCGAGGCATTGTATGTAAAGTGGCATTAATTTCCCCGAATGAAGATCAAACCTACAGCGGCCGCGATTACAGACAGAAGGACCTTTATTATATCTGTAATTTAATGTGTAGGTACAATAAACACTATCGATCAAAGAAAAAGCTAAATATTAAGACCCTTCGTGGCGCAGAGGCACAAGCGTGTAACTGTAAACACACACCCCGACAACGACAGGTTGTGGGTACGATTTCTTTTCAGGGTATTAAATGTTTAATATTTTAATTTGCTCACTCTGGTAACGAGGCCAAAGCGCGGCGTTAAGTTCACTTAACGCGCAATACCTCCAGAACTCGGTGTAACGTGAGCAACGCAAGTATCCTGATAGAAACTAAGTGTCTTAACAATAAATTCCCAGGTTTCCTTTGCCTAACGCTCTATGTGAAGCTGTTGAAGCTAAAAAAATAGAGAATAAAAAATATATAATATTACACAAACTTTTACTGTCCCATCATTGGATAACTGACAACCGAATCGATATTTCATCTTATCTTATACTGTCAAGAATTAAGATTAAAGACCTCTAAACAATAAAAAGAACTAAACTACACTTAATTCATATCCTCTAAGCTATTTTTAATACGTAACCCCTTCTGGTGCATTTATTTCTATTTATATTGTGTGTGGGAACTATTTTACACGTTGAACTAATTAGTTAAATATGTTTTATAATATGAGATGCCTAGCATTTGTGTCATTCCGTACGTACGGCGTTAAATTTCACAATAGTTTTCAGTAGTAACACACATATAGGTACAATTTTCCCACTCGGGTGAATTAATGGGAATCGAGCCTGCAACCTTCGAATTCACAGTAAGAAGCTGTGCCACGACGGCTTCAAGCAATATTTTTATAGTAATAAATTAAATTTTTAAATAAATTAGCATCACGCTGTATCCCGCACACAGCAGGGTAGGCAGAGGGAACCTAGTGTTAAGACACTCCGTTCCCCACTTTCTGCCGAATTCTGGAGGCATTGCGTGTTGAGTGGCAGAACTCAACGCCGCGCTTAACCTCGACACCAGAGCGAAGAAATGGAAATATAAATTTAAGTAAATATTTCATCTCCTCGAGTGGGGATCGAACCCACAACCAGTCGGTTTTGCAGTCACACCTCGTGCCGCTGCGCCACGACCGGCCTCAAGTAATAATAATAATAATAAAATCTAGTAATAATAATAATAAAAAGCTTTATTATAATAATATTTGTGAAACATGAACGATAGACAAGGCGTTAAGACACATGGCGATGCGTCACCTGCCAAAATCAATAATTTATTTTTAGACCAACCATCACCCATTACTACGTTTTAATGGACGTCGTCGTGGAGTTACATAGAAAATAGATTATCTATATAGCCTGGGATCAAATGAAACGTATTTGATAATAATTATAATTAATAATAATTATTATTATAATGAATAATAATGATTGAGACCGTTGTGGTGCAGCGGTACAGTGTAGGGTCGACGCGACGGCTGTAGGTTAAATTCTTACTCGGGGGAATTCATCAATAGACACGCAATGTCTCGAAAAAGAAAAATGTCATGGGCGGAAAAAGTTAAAAAAGCTGTTTGCTAAATAAACAGCAGCTTAAAACAACAGCTTTCTTACATTAATACATTAATAAATGTAACAAGATATCAACCTACACTTCATACACTCAATACGTCGGAGAGATCCATATTGTCAAGACACTCCGTTCTTTGCCAATGAATTATTAGTCCACTACACAAATTGATTATTGATTTAAATATTTATTTTTGAATGGCTCTATAGTATTTCACATACAATCGTAACATATTCTAGCCTACTCGAGCCGCACGCTGAAGCCATTGTACAAATTAGTTAAACCACGGTTATTGACCGGACCGTTTAATGTTCACTCTATTTCCATAGTATGAAGGAATGCGCGTCTTAAACAATATTGTAAGGATTGCCAAACAGTAGATAATTTTAGTTACGATTTATATGGAAACTAGTTCTTACTTGCGACTTTCCCTCACTTTGTCAAATTAAAATAGCCAAGATTTGTATACACAGGACACAGGTTCTAAGTCCGGGAGGTAATTCTGAATGCAGGTAATATGGGTTATACCTAAACGATTAACGTGATGTCATACATAGCCTATACTCTAAAGCCATCGTCGATAAATGAACTATCCAACACCAAAACATTATTTCAATTCGATGCAGTAGTTCCTGAGAATAGTGCCTTCAACCAAACAAACTGAACCAAACAACTTCATTATGTGAAGAATTATAGACTAATTAATATAGGTACACTACAAAATATATTTAATACATATTCAGCCTAAATTATAAAAGAAATACACCATATTTCCTTCGATAGTAATTTTAAAATTATTATTTTATTACTAACTAATAACCCACATACATACATCTCAACCACTGAAACATAAGGGATATTTTAAAATATTTTACAACCAATAAAAACGGATTTAAACCCGAAACGATCGTCCATCTGGTCGCACCATCAAAATAGTAATAAAACTGTTGTACTTGAAGGGAGAGGCTGATAAAAACGCCTTAATGAAATACAAGAGGACACGAATATTGGATTGAGAGGGATCTCTTACAATTATTTAATTATTAGGAACCGCGTTTATTAGTGATTTTTATTGCTTTAAAATTTAAAAAATATCTTATATCGAATATTATAACAATAAAATTGAAAGGGGGCGCATCAACAGCCCGTTTGCGTGTAAAGCGATGATTGTAAGTTCGATTTCTACTTAGAGGAATTAATTATTTTCCTTTCCTCACACTAGTAAGAAAATATAAAAATGTGAGCGAAAGCATCTTAATATAAGACTGCATTTGTCTATCTTGCCTTATGCGGGATACAGCGTGAAATAAAAAAAAACATTTCAAGGGACTATTTATTATATATTTTTTTTAAAAACTTTAATTACTCTCTGCCTACAACGCTATATGCGGGATATAGCGTGAAGCTAAAAAAACTACCATTAAATTCTCCCCACCTACTCCACACGACAATATGAGATGCGTGATCATAAAAAAAAGACCATAACAATAAAAAAAATTAAGCACGCCCAGACGGTAGACGTGTCGAACGATCGTTTCGAGCGTAACTGCGCAACTATTAACACACCCTCGATACGACTCAAGATATTGCACACATTTTGCATAAAAGGGTAGTTTCGACCCTTGGAAAGAATTTTAATAGGTCTATGGGAAATTTTAAACGGTTATATCCTATGAGTAGTGGTTAAAATGAAGGATCTTTAATAACAACTAAGCGCATACCTTCACGTCTATTAATTGTTTTTTTTTTTATTATTCTCCTTTCTCATTTTTCGATACTCACTTAATAGAAATTTTGAAATTATTTTCATTTTTCTGGTCCGGTAAATGAACCGCGACGTTAATTTTCAAGATATAATAACTAAATTATATCTTGAAAATTGGATGGAAATTAGAGAAAAGGATGTCTTAACACCAGGTTACTTCTCTGCCTGCTCTGGTATGCGGGAAAAAGCGTGAACCTGACTTTTCTCATTTCTTGGTGTCAATTGAGAACACAACAGTAAAATGTAACATATTATTTTTGTTCTTGATATTGCTAGACTAGAGAAACGGTTTTAATTATCCCACATACCTATGACAGGATAGGCAAAGAGAACTAAATAACAAGACACCTATTTCTCTGCTTTCTAAATGAATTTTATATTTTGCGTATGTGATACAACATGGATGTAACATCTATGCATATTATAGATGCGCTATAATATAAAACATTGTTTCCAGTTGAGCGTATACGCGCGAGGTATATGAGGCGGAGTTTGATTCGTAGTGCCGCCTCCGTTGCTTTATGATCCGAGTCCCTGATGTATTTTATACACTGCTAGCTTTTACCTAGAGCTTTGCCCCATGATCAAATGAAAATCAAAAACTTATTTAGAAATTAAAAATTTGAACGTAGCGGTATTTGAACCCGCGAATTTCTCTTTGGAATTTCTTTTTCTCTTTGGAAATCGTTCCGCTACGTTCAAATTTTTATACGTTTTCTAAATAAGTATTCTTCTTTACTGAGTGTCACGATGATGTGTTCAGTCAGTCCGTGGCACAGGGGCACAAAGTGTGACTGCAAATGCAAGAGGTTGTGGGTTCGATCCCCACTTGAGGAAATAAAATATTTATTTAAATTTATTTTTCGATTTTTTTGCTCTGGTGTCAAGGCAAAGCGCGGCGTTGAGTTCCGCCACTCAAAACGCAAAGCCTACAGAATTCGCGTTCCCTCTGCCTACCCTGCTGTGTGCGGGATACAGAGTGAAACATTATTATCCTACGAAAAATTGTTTTTTTTTACATTACTAAGACCAAAACGAGCGTTAGGAGTTTCACTATGATGTAATCGACAACATTTAATTTAGAGGTTAAATCAAATAAGTATGATGTTAGTTAATGGGCTTATTCATTATCCATTCAAATTGCATATAAAAAATAATATATTAAATTCTTCATAATTTGGAAATGTTTTAGAAATCATATAAATCATTACTTTATTCTATTTTATAAGCCGTAAGTTAACACGATCGTAGGTTCGATTTATCGTAGAGTCGTGGGGATAATTTGTTTCAATTATTTTTACTTACCCGCTTTGGCAGACAAAGCGCGGCGTTAACTAGGAAATAAAACAGAACCGTCCATAAACAAAAAACGCAGCATTCATTCAAAAATCTCAACACAAACACCAGACACTTATATCAAATTATCACTTTATCACTAATCCTATTCTAAAATATTATCAGTCAATGACCTCCCCAGCATCCGAGTCGCGGCGCGGCGTCGCCGGCGTTGCTAGGCGACGGAAGTAGGGCACGGATGTAGATATACAATTATGGAGGTACAGTACAGTACGGTCGACGAGTCGTGGCCGCCCTGAAGTTAGGTGTCTGAACTTTTGCACATTGCACACTCGAGTGGAAAATAATCAAAAGTAAGAAAAATACTAAAATCAAATGTGCGCAGTAGATCTACAGCTAGCTTCATGGCGGCCACGACTCGACGACCGTACTGTATAGAGGTACACCTATACCTACATAGGTAGATGAGGCGCAGACTTTGCAGAACGAGCGCTTGTCTATTCGTAATGGTATATTAGTTATGAAAATTGCAATTAACTTTAATAATAATCTATAATTACATTGCAAAACTAAAGAGTTTATTTAGGTGAGCTAATCTCAGGAACTAATAGTTAGAATTGACAAAATATTTTTGTGTTGTATAGTCCATTAGTTAAGTAAAACTATAGGCTAAACATTACATAATTATTTGTCAATGTAACCCACTATAAGTATAAATTTAGGAAGATCTTATAGTTTCAATAGAGAACTATCACGTTACCTTCCATTACCACGGATGACATGACGACATGACAAATAAGAATAAACAGTAACAGTAACACAAAGCGTTAATACATTTCAGTAACACTCGCCCAACCCCTTTTGTTTAATTCGACGTGTGACACGTTCCTTTGTATTTTTCTTATAGAGTATAAAAGTGGATATTGTCCTGATTATTTTTGATGTGGACTTTAGTTTCAATATCTATATAATAATATAATTATAGTAAAATTGTAACTGATCGGGAATATATGGAAGATATATGAAAAAATCTTTCGTTGGTGGCGTTTTATGAATGTAATGGAACCCTAAACAATCATTTTTAAAATTTTTGTCTGTTTGTCAGTGTGTCCGTATATACATCAGGATAATCTTCGAAACGGCTTCCCTTCCTAATATACTTAAATTACTAAAATTTGAGTACTGATTTTAGTAGAACCATTGATTTTGCGTTGGATAATTCATATATGGAGAATAAAATGAAAAATGTATGATAGCATATAGGAACATATGCTATTTTACATATAACTTTATTATTATATTCCTGCTGAAGATGTCATGTGTCAACTTTTAGTTAATTTCATTTGACCACGGAGACCTTAGGTGAAAGCTAGTTTTTAATATAAACGAAATTCAATCACGGTTTGCTAATATTTTTGATACTAAAAGAGAAATCCGTGTGAAGTATCTGATAAGTAAACGAGGATAAGATAAGTTTATTTGTTTAATGTTTTGGTTCGGAATCGGTACGGCAAATATTGATGCAAATTTTATTGTATGAATTATCGATTGAATCGTAGGTGCAAATATTTAAAATAAATCAAATCATTCAATCTCTATATAGAAAATCTCTATAAAGAAAATAAATCAATCAATCTCTATATAAAAAAAAAGAAATAGATGATTCGTCTTCGACTCATACGACTTATAATACAAAAAAAATAAAGAGCAATAATCCTATGAAAATATCAAAGCAATTAAACCTAACAGCCTAAGTAAGTATTAATAAGGTATTATAATAAATTCCCACACATAGTACGTACGTGATAGGAGATAAATGACTTAAGACAGACAAACAAGTAATAGCGCATGCGCCTTACTGAATCGATACACTCAGGCGCCGACGAGTCTGGCGCCAGGATGATGGGCTGAGACGAGAATGAAGGGGATGCAACGTTCTTAAATTATAGCTTTTTATTTTTTAGTTTCACGCTGTATCCCACACATAGAAGGGTAGATAAAGGGAACCTAGTGATAAGGTTCCCTACGTACCGCCGAATTTTGAGATAGCATGTTCAGTGGCGAACACAATGCCGAACTTTGTTTTGTTGCTAGAGGAAAATGGAAATATTATTATAAGTAATTTAATCCACTGGATGGGAATCGAATCCACAACTGTTATAGTTTTCAGGCTCACACGTTGTGGTCAGAGAAAACACAACGCGATGTACAATACAATGTCATATAATATATAGAAACTTTGAACTGATACAAAAATTAAGGTGAATAGCTTAACAAGCATTTACAGATATTAAAAAAATATAAGAAATAAATTGAAACTTTATAAAAACCTAGAGGGCGCGCGCAGCTTCGCCCGCTTATTTGCACCCTTAGGGGTGTATTAAAAAAAAACCACGAAACACGTGTTCAATAAAATATTTCTAATAGTTTCTATTAAAATTTTTATAAAAATCGGTGGCGATTTAAAGATTTTTCCATACAAACTTTCAGCCCCTATTTCATCCCTTTAGGGTTAAAATTTTTCAAAATCCCTTCTTAGTGGACGTCCAGATTATGAAAATAAACATCTGTCCAAATTTCACGTTTCTACGCACAGCGGATACGGCTGTGCGAGCGTCTTACCTCAGTCAGTCAGGTACATGTCCTTTTATATATATAGATTAAGGAAAATCTGTTTTCAATAGGAACAATAAAAACATGTACCTACAAACAAAATCTCAGATAACGGAAAGCTCAGATCTCAGCGAAGGGGAATATCTGAAGCTGTATGTATGACATAAATAAATAAATACAAAAAATATATAATCCACCATATTGGTACATCCGGTCGCCGCCGGAAGTCGTCACGCTATCCGACGCGGGATGTCGACTAGTCTGTTTTCTATTAGCGAATTAGGGGACGCGTGTGGACAAAGGGAGGACGGAGGGAAATTATATGTGATTTTAATATAATATTAGGGTGATTATGATGTAGGCTGATTGATACATTTAATGGCATGCTATGAGTACATCGATTACAATACTGGAGCTAGGATAACAAGAAATAACAAAAAATTCCAACATAGGAAGATAGGCAGAGGGAACCTAGTGTTAAGACACTCGGTTCCCCAGTTTACATTATTTTTTTCAACCCATAGTTCTTGTTGAGTGTAACTCAACGCTACGATGTGTCAATAATAAGAGAATGATATCCTCTAATTTTTAATATTACTTCGAGTGTGAATCACACTGACAACTATCTCCTTTAAAGTCGCTGATCCACTGTGCTAGGACCACTTCACAATTTAATGTAATGACAAGTTTGAACGATCTTTGTGACAACTTTTTTTAAATTAAAACATATTATTAGTCAAACAAACAAGCCATGATACCAAATTGCATTAATCCGATGGGGGCTATCTTATATTAATCAATCAACATAACTAACATTCAAGGAGATCATCACCGCGGGGGTTCCCACGGACCCCTTACATAGAACAGAATACGAGTTAATGAATGAGTTGAATTTTTGTCTTTCTGCACGCTGTATCCCGCATAAAATGGGGTAAGTGGGGAAAACTTAGTACTACGAAATTCCCTATCCTTAACTTCCGTCTACTTATCGAGACGTTGCTTGTTAAGTGAAACTTAACGCTGCGCTTCGTCTAATTACCTAAACAAGGAAATACAAATAACTCAATACCCCGAGTGGTAATCAAACCCATAACCTTCTCGTTTAAAGTCATATGCTTCGCCACGCCTCGACAGCTCCAATGTCTGCCTAATTAAATCAGAGAAGATTTACAGTGAATAATTATAGTGCAGACTGAAAAGGGAGTATAGTTAATCAATTAGGTATTTGAAGCGATCATCGCTGCGGGGACGCGACAAATATACGATATAAAAGGTACTAATTAATAATTGACTATAGTAGATATAGTTAATAAATACAGTAATAATAAGAAAAAGAGAAGATTTTTGCTTCAAAGCAGGAAAATATCAATTCAAATCTTGAATTGAGGATTTCTTTCGATTTCTATCATGGGCTAAAACATATTTCTTTTTAGATAGTAAAATAGGTAAACGAAATCATGGTCATGGTAAACTAAACGATAGTCGTGAGCCAAGTCACCTCTACCTGACGCCCAAACTAAATTCTAATGATAATAAATGCATTTAGGAAAACAAAATATGATTCTGTATAAAAAATTCTAAATGAAACCGTGGTAATCACCACGGTTTCATTTAGAATTTCTCTCATCAATTAAATTTTCTCTGTGAAAAGTGAGGAACGAAGTGTTTTAACATGTCTTCTCTGCTATTTAATTAAATTTAGGATATTTTTCCATATATTTTAATATAAAAACCATCCCTGTCCACGGTATCCACGTTAATACTCTAAAGGAGTTCTAACGAAGTATAATGACAGGATGCAGTTTGCGCATCAACAGATTATACTAATTCTGACGAGGGAATAACTAATAAAGGACTCGTGATTGATTTAATTAAAGAACTCCATTCAGATGGGGGTAATATTTGAGTCAGCGAGGATATTTTGTTTATTTAGTATAAATTAATTAAAATTTAGAAAGATTATATGTAAAAAAAATATAAAAACGAACGTTAGTGTTTACTTTTCAACAATCAATACAAATACAACTTTTCCGCTACTGTGTGACTGGTAGACTACGCACAGATGAAAGAAACTACGCGGGGTAGAACGCGAAAATTTCGGAAGTAGTTTCCTTGGCCTATTGATGACCAGAGGCATAAGTGTTAACGCGACAAACGGTTGTGGGTTTGATTCCCACAACCTGTCGAAATGAAATATTTAATATTTTTATTCTCCACTCCGGCAGTATCTCAATGGGAACGGAGTGTCATAACACTAGGTTCTCGGGGCCGCTCTGCCTGCCCTACTATGTGCGGGATACAGGGTGAAGCTAAATAACAAAGTTCCTTAGGGAATGCAGAGTAGCATTTAAAGGATTTCTCGAAATTCCTTCGGGAACAAGAAATAAACATGATTTCATAGTTCACGCAAACGAAGTAATGACCACCTCCTAGTTGTAATATAAGAGCATAATTAGTCCTACTAATAAAAATATATATATTCAGGTGCAAAAAAAGGAATAGGCCATTTAATACATTTAGATCTAAAAAGTACAGAAGCATAGCAGAATTTACAAAATTAATCAAGAAATTGTAGCTTTGTTTTTATATTTACAACATTGTAACGATAAAAGTAAAAAATAAAAATAAGTATAATTTTTTTGTGAGAGCACACATATTGAAAATCTGCGTATTATACAGACGAGTAACTTTCTGTTAAACGAAATTTATCGCACAGCGGCGAAACAAACAAAATTGAAAGGGACAACTGTGAACAATCTGAGGCCAGAACTAAAGTTCGAACACGTGGCTTACAAGTGGCACTTACCTCGTGCGGCAGCGGCGACACATCGCGCCGTCTCGTTCCCACTTTAAAAAAATACTACAACCCTTCTCGCTCTCTCACACCCTGGTTACCCTCCAACTAGCTTTGTTTTATGATAAGCTTTTGGCAAATATTGAGGTAAATTCGGAAAACGTTCCGAATACGGCGAAGTGAATAGAAGGAATGAACAGTTGGAAGTTACGAATAGATTTAGATACTGGAGTACAGCCTTGCAGCACACCAGTACTTGTTGTGCTGTGTCTGGATGCAGTGTGAGGTGCTATCCCGGGTCTGAGAGAGCGGGACCTCCGCCTCCGCGGACGATCCACGGAGGAATGTTCCTCGACCCCGGCAACACGCCAGGATCTCTTGTTCACCACTATCAACCTTCTCCAACGCTCATGAGGGGTCGGCTCGCGCACGCGCTGTGCCCGCCCGCCGTCCCGCTCGCACTCGCACTGAGAGGGAGCTACATGGGGATGATATTCGGAGGGTGAAAAGACGGTGAAAGATGGAAATGCATCTCGGACTCCGCTCGGATTTCCGGCGCCCGTGATTTTGTTTATTGATTCGTATCGAAGCGAAGACGCGAGGCTTTTTGGGGCCGCGGGAGTTATTAATCCCCTTATCATGTCACGAGTAGATTTACAGTCGACGAGCTTTGGCTAGTGACCAATAAAAAAATACATCATTTAATTTTGTAGTGTTCCCTGTATAGGGCAATAAATTTGTACGATCTTATCTGTACAAATTTGTGTCAGATATGACAATTACCCATAAAAAACATATTATTTAACATTAAGTTCATTAAAAGAGGGTAGCGATTCTTACAATGTTGTTCTTTTAACCCCTTTCCGTGGTACAAAAGACCGCAAATTGACACTCAATAAAAAAAGCAACGACGCTCTATTGAAAGCACTTGCTGTGTGCAAAAAAGGAGTAGAATAATAAGATGACACAGCGTAGGTTCAACAATTATGCATATTTGGTTATTTGCACAGCGTGCGGCGGCTCAGAAGTAATGGGTGCAGACGGGAGGGTGTTTTGCCAGTTGACAGTTAGATTGCAGCAATTTGATGTTTCGCAGATAAGAGCCCTTCCCGAGATGAGATTCAACCACATGTTGAGAATTAAAATTACAAATTATTCCGTTGATGAACTCCAACAAAATACACAATTACTGACCAATTGTTAAACATAATATGGAACTTTACTAATTTTACATTCTGGATTTAAACTTCTTTTTTTTTTCTATTTGCGGAAAAATGTATTATATGTGGAGCCGAAAATCACATTATTTATTTAAATTCTTATTGTCAATCATTGCGTGGGAATGCTAAAGAGATCGAGTGATCGAGTGTAATGTGACTTCTATGTTCTCGCATTAGGGTATTCTTAAAAATATGTAGTGGTAAAAAGACAAAACGTTTTAAACGCTGTATCCTAATAGAGCAGAGAGAGAAGATATAATATATTTTGATAAGAGTTTTATCAAAATCGATCCATTACTACTAGAACGATGGAAGTAACCATGCACTAAACTAACCCTTCAATAACCGAACAGTCTTCTAAGTAACAACAATATACTATCTAAACACTATAAGAATATCCATCAAAATCATCAAAGATATGACGATACAATATCAAATTCAAAATATTTTCATATACAAGTGAGCCTCTGAGTTTACTTTGCATATTGCTACTTTGCTGAAGCAATAGTGCCTGAGTAATTACGTGTTCCACATAACCTATGAAAGCTGTAATGGACTTTAATATGTATTGGGTAAGGTACAAGTTCGATTACTCGGATTGTTCTCGTCGAGTCAATTTAGCACTCAACGCAATTGTTTCTCATTAGCTCAATTTTATCATGGAAACTTGTAATGTATAAAAGTTTTGAAGTAAAATGTTATGCTTTTTTTGGTTATATAGTACGAGGTCATCGTGGCAGTGGGACAGCGTCTGGGTGCAAATGCGATGGTTGTGGTTTCGATCTCTACTCAGGGGATAAATTATTTTAAATTCCCACTATAGTAACAAGGCAAATTAAGCGTTGATTTGCGCAATGCTTTGCAAATTCTATGGAGAATATAGAACGTATTATTTAAACGTAGTATTTAAGTTGTCACAGGCAACCCTGCTGTCTGATGTATACAATGACAAGTCAAAAAAACTGGTTTCGCCTAATCAAAGACCAAAAGATCGAAAAAGGCAAAGAAATTTGGAAATACATACTAAATTGAAATATATGTAAACCGTCGAAGTCCCATTCACAACCTACCGCCAGCCAAATGATGAGGAATAGCTGTACAGTATCGACAGTATCGTTTTTTATCAACTTCGTGACGCCCACGCGTCCCGCTGCGAGTGTGATGCAGCTGAGTGCTTGCTGCTTTTGATATATTGTTAACAACACGAGTGCTGATGTGTTGTTTATATTGTAATATGTATTACTAGCGACACAAACGCGGGTTCTTGAGCTTAAACTTATTGTTATATTATACCCAAGTTTGATCTATGTTCATTTATTTTCGTTTTTGCGTGATAGTGGAACAACCATCCATCCTCATAAACATTCACATTTATATCATATGAGGCCATTGTGGCGCAGAGGTACAAGGATGTTATTTTAACGTGACGGTTGTGGGTTCGATCTCCACTCGAGGGAATGAATTATTATTTACTAGTATTTTCATTTCTTCGCTGTAGCACCAAGGTAAAAGCCAGGCGTTGAGTTCCGCCACTCAACACGCAATACCTCGAAAATTCGGCGGAAAGTGGGGAACGGAGTGTCCTAACCCTAGTTTCGCTCTGCCTACGCTGCTGTATACGGAATACAGCGTGAAATAAAAATAAATAAATCAGCTTCACGCTGTATCCCGCACATAGCAGGGTAGGCAGAGGGAACCTAGAATTATGACACTCCGTTCCCCACTTTCTGCCGAATTCTGGAGGCATTGCGTGTTGAGTGGCAGAACTCAACGCCGCGAAATAAATAGGACTTTGAATTTGGGTTCGAATCGTATTATCTATCTGTATTATGTTTACAATTTATAGCAGTACAGATAAAGAAAATAATATATGTTAAAGCTGAAGATTTTGTTTGATTGAAAGGACTAATCTTATTGAAACACAAAAAGAACTTTAATTCAAGCCAGTATTTCCTTAGATTAGAATGTTCAACCAAAAAAATTCAACATATAGTATATATAGATTTGACGGTAGATAACGATATATAAATAAATAGTATCTTAGAACTTACACCCTCGACCAAACAAAACAATAATTCAATGCAGCCACTGCGCCACACGTCATTGGATTTTTTATCAACTATCGCGACACACATCCCGCTGTGCAGCTTTCGAGTGGTTTTACTAGTTATTCATAATTCTGATTTATGTGTATAAAATATGAATAAATCGAGTGAATTTTCTGATGTAAACATAATAGTAAATATGAATTTAATTTTTATTTAAAATTTGATTTACTTTAACTCTGTATGCCACANATTTGATTTACTTTTACTCTGTATGCCACATATAACGAGGTAGGTACAGAGAACCCAGTGTCAAAACTCCCCATTTTCAACATGACAAAAGTCCTACATATCTTCAAAAACCACACCTGCCTCCACCTTCAAAGCCAGCAACGCATCTATATCTGTGCATCTGGTGTTACACAGTGTCAAAGGCGGCGTTGATCACTTACTATAAGGTGACACGTGCGGTCGTCACTTTTCTAAAAAAAATCCCCGCGTAGAAATCGAACTATCATCGTGTTTACAGTTGGACGCTGTTCCTTTGCGCCAAGATGGTCTCTTAAATATTAACCATCTAAAATATATACATTTAAATAAAAAGAATACAGATACACTTACCAAATAAAATTCGTTTTCGTTTTAGTTCGTTCGTTTCTATATATAGTAGGTATATGATAATTTTCTATGTTCTAACTAAGGCACTGTCCGGCGTGTGTTTGTTCTATATCCTTCACATTTCAACTCTTATACCTGAAACAATAATATAATGAAGAAATTATTTTTTTGCAAATATGTGAAGCAGGGATCTCATATGTCGGGTATCCGAAATAAAACATGCGTAATAAAAGTATCAACGCAACCGTAACTAAGTCCAATGTAGGTAAAATTTAGAAATAATTTCGAACATATACGGAGTCTAAAATGATAGTTTTTATGATAGGCTTTTTATTTTGCCCGACTGAGCCGTCATAATATGACTTTACCAATCCAGATCCGTTAAAATAAAAATTTCTCAATAATCCTAATACCTATAACGAAATTATTTGAAACTAACGAATAATCCGAAATAATTTCACATTTGTAAATGAAACTTATGTATTATATTACATATTGTTCTTGTCCGTATCCAGATCCGAGATGTCATATCCGTAACATTCTTTATGTGAGGCTCATTTTATTTAGATTAGAAATTATAATAAGATAGGATTATTTTGGCTGCTTATTAAGATAAAGCGTGGCGTTAGATTAAGGTATCCGATATGTACCTAGTCTGCATTTCTGATACGTCGAATCTGTAGAGCAAAATCCCCTAATCAGTATGTGATTAAATAACTAAAGTAGTCATTTATGTGAACAAGCTGACATGACTCGTGTGACAGCAATTTGGTTAAAATCAAGAGTTCAACACGAGTAACTGATATTATTATGAATTAAAAGTACTAAGAAAATTTAATTTCTTTGCAATAAAATTGTTATTAAATTCCAATATAAATAAAACATATACTTGCTATTAATAAGTATTTAAATAACAGCAACATATCAAACGACCACAAAACGACATAACACACATAACTATAACAAACAAGCATATAACCATCGAATCGAATGCATTAAAAAGAAACAGCCTATTTGCTAAAAGTTAAATCCCGCAGACGGGCCCCATATTGGGCGCCACGTCTCCCCAGGCGCCAGGCGTCCCGGCGCCGCGTTACACAACCGAACAGGGCCTGGATAGATATAGGTCAGCTACCGGGAAAATGAGTGCCGATGATTTATACGGGCACTACTTTAAACAGTGAGGTTAAGAGTAACTATAAGTTGATGATGATGATGATGACTGATAATGTAGAGATAAATTAATTTTTGTTTTCGGTGAATCGTAATGGAAATTCAGTGTTTACACATAATTGGGGAGCCAATGTTTCGAACACTTTTTAAATAAAAGGACTATTAAAAGAGGACTATTAAGGGTTGGGGATTATTAAAATGTGAAACATCGCAAAAGCTTAAGAGCTTGTTTTGTGTGCAGTATAGCAGTAAAAAAATGTCTTGTGTCTAAAAAAATGTTAGACGCAAGATTTTTTTAAATTCCATCTCCTCTCCTCACATGACGTCCATTTGTACCTATCCGATTGAAAAATCATTTCATCCCGTATTGAGATATACAATATGCAAAGGTTTTTGGTTGATATGTCAAAAAACTGCATTTCCAACTATTTTGTTATATCTCCTCACTAGACTATTCATTATTCAGATCGAATAAAGTGAACCGAAACCGGTAGAACAGTGTAATAATACAGAATTTTACAAGTAGTTCTTGTGTGACAACAGTACAATTAACAATCAACGTAACAGACGTCCATTCACTATTTTTCATTATATAACATTCCTAAGTAGATCCTTATTAAAGACGCCATTTACGCACATAGCAGTATGTCACGTGTATAAAGTACGGAAGTGGTATAAGCAAAGTTTTAATAAAAAAATATAAAATAAGCAGCAAACGCATTTTCCGGCGTGGTGAGTTAGTCAACAAGATCAAACTAGTGTTAAAACACTTCGTTCGCCACTTTCCCTCCGGATCAGAGGCATAGCGTGTTAAGTGACAGAACTCAACGTTGTACTATTTACCAGAGAGGGAAAATTTTTATTTTTGTTAATTAAATTAGTTTCATTTTCCCGCTCTGGTTAAAATTTTATCATTTTGCCGAGTAGGGATCGTACCCGTCGCGTTGATAGTCTTACGTTTTCTAAATGTTAATAAAATTAAAAGAATAAAAACAAAATATTTCAAGACCTAAAAAACAAGCTTCTCAGTTTATTTACGAAAATTAAATAATTTTCATATTCAATATTTTCATATTTACTTTGAAAATAAAAAAAAATTAATCACATCTCTTTACTTATTTTATTCTTAATAAATAAATCTGTTTTCAATTTGAATCTGTATGCATAAAATGCAGCGTTAAGTTAAGTCATCTAAAACGCAAGCAAACGATATGTCAAAATACTCAGACTAAAATAAAAAAATATTAAGATAGGCCACTTTACACAAAACTAATTACAATATGTAAATCTTCGCCATTATGATGGCGGACGCGTTATCAAATGCGGTGATACGGTATGCGGCATTGCCACCAGTTCCTTATATATTATATAAATAATAATTTGTATCTATACAACATTATCTTTAAATATACTATATTATATTAAACTTATAAACCTGAAAAATTTCTTTGACGCCAGTCATGGCACAAGGGTGAGACTGTAACACGGACAAATTGGCGGTTCGATTTCCACTCGAGGTAATGAAATATTTAATATTTCCAATTCTTCGCTCTGGTATTCAATGTTATAATTTTGCGCGACGTTTAGTTCCGTCACCCAATACGCAATGCATCCAGAATTTGTTGTGTGAAAGTGGGGAATGTAAGAGTCTAAATGGGACCGAAGTGACTGACTTAACACTAGATTCCCAGGTTCCCTCTGCTTATCTTGCTGCAAAACATATTTAATGAACTAAACTTCATTTTATACTGAAAACACATGAATTGTGTGCAATTTTTTTAATACGTTTCAACCATGAAAAATAGAAAAAATGCTATATAACTCGCATTTTCCTTTTCTTTTTTATTTATATATATAGATTATCAAATAAGGCTTCGATTTTATGGCATATATTACTAGGATATCAGAGACCTAAATGCGAGAACTGAGACGCCATCTTAGTACAATGTAAACTTTAAAGAATATAATTATTTATTATTGTGAAAGAATAAAAAGAATGCGTGGCTCCGATAATTATAAGAAGAATATATTATTCTATATTGTGGCAAAACAGCGTTAAGCATTGTATATAAAGGTCCCTCCCGTAGTATAACTATTTTCCAATTACTATCAACTGTACAATGTCGTATTATAGTGGTATTATAGTGTAATCTTGAATATTTTGAATATTTTTCGATCGTTCGTCGATATAGAAATAGTCAGATGAAAAACAAACTATTTTTGAATTTGAATTATTTTTTAATTATTTTTTAAATATAAGAATGTTGGTAGTTTTTCAAATGGTATAAATATAATGGTATAATTGTATTTTGTTAAAATTAAATCTTGAAAGTAAACAGTGCACAAAAAAGTGTTTCTATGAAGATTTAAGTAAATGCTTACCAAGGTCGGTTATTTAATCATTACATCTGTTTACGTAGTAGTAAATTAATTAATTAATTAAAATTTACGAATGTGGTAAAATAAACGTTAAATAAAAACAATACGTTAAATAAAAATTATGTTACATCACTTATATCAACACTATTATTTATTTACTAAAAAATCATCAGCTTCTCGCTGTATCCCGCACACAGTAGGGTAGGCAGAGGGAATCTAGAGTTAAGACTTTCCGCCGAATTCTGGACCCATTGCGTTGAGTGGCGGGACTCAACGCCGCGCTTTGCCCCGACACCAGAGCGAAGATATGGAAATATAAATTTAAATAAATAGTTCATCTCCTCGAGTGGGGATTGAACCCACAACCACTTGATTTTACAGTCATACTTTGTGCCCCTGCTGCGCCACGACTTGACTCAAAATATTTATTTACTAAAATAAATCAAATAAATCAGCTTCACACTGTATCCCGCACACAGGAGCTTAAATTTATATTTCCATTTCTTCGCTCTGGTGTCGAGGTTAAGCGCGGTGTTGAGTTCTGCCACACAACACGCAATGCCTCCAGAATTCGGCAGAAAGTGGGGAACGGAGTGTCTTAACACTAGGTTCCCTTTGCCTAACCTGTTGTGTGCGGGATACAGCGTGAAGCTGATTTATTTATTTACTAAACTGGATTAATATTACATGTTCTAATAATCTGATCATTTTAAAGGCGATATACGATGACCTATATGTATACATGAAGGTCGTCGTGGCGCAGGGGACAAGTGTGACAGTAACGTGACGGTTGTAATTTCGATCCCCACTCGGGGGATTATTTAATCATTTATTCATTTTTCCGTCACGACACCACGGCAAAAGTCCTTCACTCAACACGCAATGCCTCGAAAATTCGGCAGAAAGTGTATGTTAACGCTACGTTCCTCTGCCTATAGGAAGTTGAGTAGGTCTCTACATTGATTTTTAACCAAAATGTCAGCCAATTCAATAAAACAATTATTTTAAAGCAAATTACAAAACATTTTCAATTAATACAACCCTTTTTATTTATGAAACCATTGAAATAAAACAAATACTTAATATTAAAGGTAAAGTAGCGTGTACAAACGTACATAAAAACAGACATAGTGACCGGGTTCTATTACATTACGTTTAACAAAGTAATAGATTTGTAACAGTATGTACCTTGGGTATAAGTTAAAAATAAATAAATAAATAAAATAAAATATGCATGGCAATACACATAAATAACATAGTTAATTATGAATAATACAAACTATATATTTTTAATAAAATATTAATCGAGACGAGTTCGTGTATTGTCGTCCCGAGTGTCGCGACCGTCGTTCTGTCTATATAGGTGGTGGTGATGCTGGAAGGCAGCGGTCGAGTCGAACTCTTAAGTACTACGGTACTAATAAATATGATGCACATAAAGACTCGTACCAAGTATATTATAAATATAATATAATAATTTGAAGCCTATGATGGCACGATCTTTTAGGATCGAATTTCTTATAAAGGCAATATATGTGTAGGGGCGACACATATTGTGGATCCAAGTGATCTTTGACCAATATTATGATATTGAATGTTGCTTGACGTCGCGAAGGCTGACGTGATGGGCTTATGCGAACTGTTATAGCGACATTAACTATGTCGTGGCTGATGCCGTCTCGCAGTACGCTCGCGATACGTAAGCTGTGCTTGTATGGCGTTGGTCATTGACATATTATATACCACTTCTACGACTTGGTATACGACTAGTAGGTGTGTGGTGCTATTTTATGTCCCAGCTCCGGTGTATGTAGTAGTGTCCGCCTGTCTCATACGGGTGTGTGGTGCTATTTTATGTCCTGGAACTCTGGTGTATGTAGTAGTGTCCGCCTACGGTTCGAGACACGACTGTGGGGTGTGTGCCGTGCGTTTATTTAACATATCGGCCGCCTTGCGGTAGTGCGTTCGTTCCAACGACTTATATTGATCTCACAAATCAATCAACATCACGAATCACCATTCTAATACAATCTTAATATAAACAAGCGTAACAAGTACCTTCGGAAAGATCACACACAAACGTCCCGGAGAGTTCAATAAGACTGTTGCAGCCGCAGTCGGGTCGGAATTCACGGTGTAGGGCGGGGCGGGGCCCGTACTCTTTCTTCCTTTTATTATAACTAGTTCGCAGTTATAGTGGAGAGGAAGATAGGACGCGCTCTTGGCTTTTCCTCGGACGAGCTTCGAGTTATGACAATGTCATATTGTCGAGTTTCCAGTTATCTAAATAACTGACACAAGAACAACTTCTGATGGCAAATATTATATCTTATTAAAGCGATACCTTCTAATGGCATAATATGGAATTTTTAGTACTGTTATCTCTGAATCTCTAAAAGATTTTGGGTTCTTCACGATCACAACTATAAACGATTCTAACCACAAGACACATCACGAGCCGAGGCATTATTTATTAAATAATATTTTCAAAGGTGTTTGGGATATCAGTTACAGATTCAGTGTTACATTGTTAAATGTTAAATATAGAAAAGCTTCTTTTTTTTTCAAAACTATTGAATCTCATTGTGGGAACTACAAAAATGCAACCTTAGGGTTTTAGTAATATTTTTTACATTAGAATATATTTAGACAGGAATGGATGTAAGCCAGTGTATTTAGTAAATAATTGAGTAGATTAAGCGGGTGAAGCCGCGAGCGGGTCGCTTGTATATATATGTATAAAAAAATTATTACATTTGTTAAATCTATAACTATACACACACTAAGAAAGTATTTCTCAAAATTCATACGGGAACGGAATTAAACGGAATTTTCCACTTTACGCCTTAAAGTCCACACATACAAAGTTGCGGGCGAGGGTGATAGTTGATACATGCAATTGATGATTTCAACAGAGTTAAAATATTATAAAATAAAAGCGAAAGATAGAGCAACGCAGCAGTTGTGGGTTCGATTCTCACTTAGGTAATGAATTATTTTTATCTCATCACTTTGGACATAAAAGTTAGGCGATATCGCCATTCAACACACAGCCTCGAAAATTGGGCGGTGATTGGGAAACGAAATATTTTAACACTAGGTTCCCTTAATGCCTGCCTTGTTATATGCGAGATACAGCATCAAGATAAAAATAAGGGGAAAGATGAATTATTTATCAATCCAACACTTAGATACTCTTCTCATCATTAAAAGGGAGATAAACGATGAAATAAGTAAATTAAAATAGTTTCGCTATAAATATTGAAACGATCGTGATTCATATTTTAATAAAATGATGATAATGATGATAATGACTAATGGTGTTCAATCGTATTTAATTTATTCAGCTCAGTACTGTGATTACTAAGCAGAGTTGCGTTAATATAATTTATTTTTTAAATATTTTTGGACCACTGTAGCGCAGAAGGATGGGATGATGATATCTCTGATGAGATAATGTACAGCGTTGAGTTTCGCCACTCAGCGCCCGGATAGAACGAAGTGTCTTATAACTAGTTTCTTTCTGTATACCCTACTATGAAAGATAAATTGTGAAGCTATATCTATTTTAATAGTAGAAGACGCCGCCGTCATGACGCTGAGGACGATGATATGATAATAAAGACAAACAGAGAGACAGAGTTAAGATACTTCATTTCCTATGCACAATGCTTACAGTCTACAGCCAAGAACTTAGAACTCTTAAAATATATATTGATGGAAAGATATTAAAATATTATGAATGTTGATTTTTTTTATGTTGACACAAAATTTAGCTTTTTTTAAATTTCAAAAATAATTAAAATTATATTATTTAATTTATTTAGGACATCAACGAGACCGAAGCCACGTGTAAAAGTTAATTATTATATACATGACGAAAGACGCACTAAATAATCTCATCTAATATTAATACGTACAAACATAAAGATACGTTACAAAACACCTGGTCCGCATGTGGGTTACCTATATTTACGGCTCGCCCTCGTTCTGGAGTTGCAACGGATTACTGGACTTTCCCGTTTCCGCTCACAACTTCCTAAATTAAATTTTTAACTCAAAGTTAATTTCGGATATTGAGGCCGTTGTGGTGCGGTGGAACGACGTCGTTAAATTCGATAGTTGTGGGTTTGGTCCCCACACGAGGTAACGATTATATGAAATTCTAGCGATCCACGGTTTCGCGGCTTCGCTCGCTTGAACTACATAATTATTAATTAAATAATCTGCATTATATTTGTTTTCTAATAAAAATATCATTTTAATCAATCAATAAAAAAATAGGTGCCTATATTGAAAAGTAAAATTTCAACCAATTCAATAAAACAGTTATTTATAGCAATTTTGTCGAACAACTTTATTTAAAGTGGTATAACTTTTTAATATAATATTATAACTATTGTTGAAATAAAACAAACTCTAAATTTTAAGGAAAGCTTGTCAAAATACAGTAGTAATAACTGCAATTAATCGGTTAAGCCGGTTCTGAGATTAGCGTAAACAAACCCACAGATAAACATTTTTTACATTTTTTAAGTATTATTCCACATTTAGGAAAGATAAATACTTTTTAGAAAACACATAAAAATTTTAATGGGATTTGAACAAGTTTTACAACAAATTTCAACAGACAAAAAAAAAACATTATTTTTGGTTCTATTACGTTATTCAACGCTACTAATAACATTTTTATTATATATCTTCCATGAACAGCGACCAATCCATTAAGATTTTATTGTAAGTACAGATATTTTCTTTTTTTCTCTCTGGTAGACGAAGCGCGATATTGAATTCCGTCAATCAACACGTAATATCTCGAAAATTGAGTGCATTATGAGTAATAAAGTGACTTAACACTAGGTTCCCTCTGCCTACCTTATCATCCCAAAAAGAGTAGGAAGCAGCGACTTTAGCATAGGCAAGGCACGTTGAGTTCCGCCATTCATTTCTCCAGAAATCGGCGGAGAGTAAGAAAATGAATATGTCTTGATGTGAACGGAGTGTCTTAACACTAAGGTTCCCCCCATTCTTACATCATATATTAAACCTTGTAAAATTTCTCTCGGATCTCAGCTTTAAATCCTTCTATTTTACGAAGCATTTATCATGTTGTATACGTGTGTATCTATTATCAAACTATTTCTATTCAAATATTCTAAGCCACTGTAATAGTTTTTTTCCTTATTATTATTATATTTTTTGTGTTTTTAACGCAACCGCGTTTGTTGTGTTTTGTTTATTATATTTATATTATATGTATATTTTATATTTAAAAATAATAATAAATACTTATTGTACATATTACGATGTGATTTTGTTCGATGTGATTGTCGATATGATTGTAAATCATTAATAATGTTAATAGGTATGTATATGTCTATAAAGTGTCTCGTACAGTACACGCAATGCCTCCAGAATTCGGCGGAAAATGGTCAACGGAGTGTCTTAGCACTAGGTTCCCTCTGCCTACCCTGCTATTTGCGAGATATAGCGTGAAGCTGATAAAAAGTATGTAATAATTGTAAGTAACGCTATCATTACAAAAATCTGTCCTCGATAGCTATGGAACACGCGACCTTTAGCACAGCAATCAACCTTTAACCACTACACCAACAAAAGAGATTATAACAAAGTCGTAAATAAACAGTGTTATATAAAGATATTAAGTCACATTAAGGTTACATCGGTAGGTACTTTAATATAACATTTTAAAGAAGATTGTCAAAAAAAGGGAATGTACGATAAGGTGGAAGACTGTTCATTGAGCGACAGAGGTATTCAGAGACCGTAGCGTTTGATGACCACTACACGGGGAATGAATTATTGTTTATTCATATTTTCATTTCATCGCTCTGACACCAAGGCAAAAGTCCGGCGTTGAGTTCTGCGACTCATCACGGAATGCCTCGAAAAAATTGTCAGGAAGTGGAGAAGGTGTGATTTGTGATTAGTCACGCTAAAACAGTTCACACTAAATCACTGTCACAAAATATTACAAAATATTTATATCTCCCGATTACGGTTAAGGAAAGATAAAGCACGGCGTTAAGTTTCGTGATTCAATAATCAACATGCAATGTCTAAATGGGGCAGCAATTGGAGAAAAATTTGTGTTAAACACTGCGAAATAAATAGACCAATAGTTTCAAGCAACCGCAAAGGCAGCAAAGGCAATTTGTTTGTAGGCGTATGAATGAATTTCAAACGGTGACATAAGGCCGATATGACCAAATTACGTCACGTACGACGTGTATGACGTCATGCTTGCATCAATTAACCAATGACTGTAAGTCAATCGATATTTATTTTTCACAATATTGTGGCTATTAAAATGTATATTTATACTAATAATATATTAAATATGTAATGTTAGCGTCACGCTTCCCTTTCTTTCTCTCTTTCTCGTATGAACTACACTTTTTTTTATTTAATAAGCTCCTTTTGTGTTTGTGTATCTATATTTTTGTAACGCACATATAGCGCCTTCTAAAATAGTAAGCAACAATAGAAATGATTTTACAACATTTTTTATTTATTATTCCTCTTCGATAGATAGACACAAAAATAATTTTACAATTTAACCCAATAGTTCCTGAGATTTGCCATTTCAACCAAACTAATTCTTCTATTTTATAATATTAATATCAACATCCAGCGATTAATGCGAAACGGCCAGCAATAATAGTATATTTCAGAACAATTTCAAAGCTCCGCCCAAATTACTCAGTTTCTTAATTCCTCATAGCCTGACCCTGATCGGGCGTCCACAACAACTTTCTCCCATGAAGCCCTTTAGTTGTGGTGTAGGCGTTGCGCCCACCACCGGATGACACAACTATAATATACCTTTATATAAAAATATATTTGTTATTTGGCTTATTTATATAAAATAAACTTTAGATGCATTGAACTTTTTTGAGGTCAATGTTCTGTAGGAGCACAAATGTGCGTCTGTAAACACGACGATTGTTGGTTCGATTTCCACTCTGCTAACGAGGCAAGCCGCGGCGTTGACTTCCGCCACTGGAAACGGAATATTAAGCTACATAGCTATCAACATCAAAATCGGAATTCTCGTAATGCAATGACAGTATGATAAATCATTAAACATCAGTGTTCTATAGATTAGATAAGGAGATTTAGATACTAGATGGCAACGTTTATAATCATAAATAAATTAATAAGGAGATAAGGCCCTCGTGGCACATCGGCACAGTGTGTGACTATAAATGCGACGATTACAGATTAGTTTTTATTTTTTCGCTCTGGTAACAAGGCAAATCGCGTCTCAAAAATTGGCTAGAAAATTGGGAGCGGAATGTTTTAACACTATATATGTGGGTTAAAGCGTAAAATTAAAAAAAAATATTCTATTTTACTTGAGGGTTAGCTGGGCTATAATGAATAATTATAAACCTAGTTTCATTCATAAATTATAATATATAAATAAAAACTGCAACTCAAGATGGATATCAGAGTTAAGATCGGTTTATAAATACGGGCCTAAAAGTAAGACAATATAATATAATAACATTAAGCACTTACACAGCACTTCTTTTCACACGAAATTATTTATTCCATAGCACTAAAAAAAACACAAACCTTTTTTTTATCATGTATAAAAGAAAGATAACAAAAAAAAGAAAAATTTACCTCTAAAAAATTAACACCAAAATAAACTTGCATAACAACCTAATACGAGTGCACCAAAGCAACTAAACCGTACAAAATCACACACAAACAATACTCAATATCCAATATTATTATTATTTTTCCTTGTATTGTGATGAATGAATGAATTTATTTGTTAATAATAAAGTATCGATCTAACATTCATTCAGAGATGTGGGTCAAGTTCGAAGAAGTCCTTGTCAACCGGTTTTCGTAAATAGTTTTGCGGTCAACGCAAACGAATAAAAAAAAAACATATGCGTGAAACTATTTATAAAATTGTTTTGTTTTTTTAGCTTCACGTTATCATGCGCACTACTAACCTGCACTGAGAATCTAGTGTTAAGACATTCTCCACTTACTGACAGAATTTGAAACAATGCGGGTAAGTCAACGACACAAATTATTTTACCAGAGCGGAGAATTGAAAATATTTTCAAAAAATTTCTCCCTAATTGGGATCGAACCTACAACCATCACGTGTACAGTCACACACTATTTGTTCAAAAATATGTGTATAATTTATGATATTGTTTTAGTTCATTGATAATTATGGTACAGTCAATATCTTCATAATATTTCATACGTTCGGAGATAGTTATTCAATTTAAAATATCAACCCCGACTTGGTCCAAGCTACAATGGTATGTAGTTCGAATCTTCCTGAGATTAGCTCGTTCAACTAAACAAACTCTTCAGCTTTATAATATAGAAGTATATTATATTATAAATTATATAGTTTATAGTTAATCATAGTATAGCAGTATACGTTACATAAATAAAATATTAACATTTTTTTATGGCGTATTGCATTTTACAAATCTAGGGTGTTTGTTAATGACAAAAATTTGTAATCCACCATTTTATTACGGCAGCCATTTTGTATGTCCAATAATATTGATTATATTTAATTTCATTGTCATCAGAACTTAAGGCGTAATCCAAATTTCAACTCAATCGGACACTGGGAAGTGGGTCAAATTGAGCTTGCTAGTCATACGCTAACACGGGAAGTCAAATAAAAGATTATAGTAAGTTATTTCCATTAAATATATAAGCTATAGTTAAGTAGCTAGGCGCTAGTGGATCTCATTGAACAACGCTCAGCGCCCACAAATGGCTAACCACGGCCAAACGCCGGTGACTACGTGATACGATGACAAAAACACGTTTACTATAAAAAACCTATTATAATTTTATATAGAAAATACAATTATTCACGCAATTACAAACCGCGTTCGAGGAAACATTGGAAAATATATAATAATACATAAGTTGTATAATATATAAACATTAACTCTAGTAGTTTTTTGTTTTTTATGTGAAAAATATAGTAATATTTTCTATATCTCATTGAAAATACGATAAATGGTTGTGCATTGTTGTCCAGTGTGACAGCGTTGGACTGTAAATGCGATGGTTGTGCGTTCAATTCTCACTCGGGGGAAATAGGTTATTTCTATTTGTTCGCTTTGGGAAAACAACACGCAATGTCTCAATTCAGGCGAAAACTGGAGAACGATATGTCTTGATATTAAATTTTCAGTCTTTCTATTTACCATACATCCAAAAAAAAACATGTTTGTTATTATGCTTACAAAAAAAAGTTAGACCAAGATCATAGTCGACTCTTGTGTAAGCTGTTTGAAGAACAACCCATTCAGATATTGAAGTACCCACTCGAGGTTTAGTCAGGCTGAGCTGTGTGAGTGCTGGAAGATCGATTATTTAACGAGTTTACTATTTAATAGAAAAAAATCCGATTAATTGATATTTGTTTATATAATGAAAAATCAATATATAAAACAATATTATTTAATTCGTGAAAAATATAGTTTTTAGGAAGATGACCTAAAATGACAATTCACTCATACATTGGCGTGTACTACGAAAACATAATACATATTTATATTACTCAATACACTTTATACAAAAAAATGCCCAAAATATAGCACATCCAACTATATATTATAAGATTAATCAAAACAAATCATTCCCAAAATTACTCAATCAAAATAAAAAAAAACGCATCTAATAATATACCTACCTACAAATAATAAGAAAAAAAAAACAACTGTCTTTCGGCAAAAATGGTTGGCGCCACGGCCAATTAGCACTTGATCTATTACTGAAAACCTTGGCACGGTGCCAGGCTGTTAAGCAAAAGAAACTCCAAAGCCTATTGACTACAAAAGAGGCTGAATTACATAATGTCCCTACCAACATTGGATGAAGATTTACAGTCAAGATTCGGTTAGTGTTTCCTGTTGATGATGGTGCCCATTCCGATATTTTTTTCGTAATAGTAATAGTTTCCGAAACGTTGCGAGTTAAATGGACAAGAAAGTTTTGTAGATGATCCTAATATTAGAATACCAATAAAAAAAGGAAGATAAATTAGATTTGGTGATTAGTTAATATACTTTTAGCAGTCTTTTTAATTTTACGCCATACTTATAGGACCAAATATCACTTGTTTATATTTTTATTGTCACTTGACAGCTCTTTAGCAGAACTGAATTCAGAGTCGGGTGGTAGCTCCCTATAGGACTGACACTACTGATTTTTTTACGTAACATGACGATTTAAATATAATTGTAATGTAACTAAAATAACTAAAAACAAAGAATATTTTGGTTTGTTGTAATTTTTAAGTATTATACATAGATTTTAAATACACGTACTATATGTAGTCTGTATGTCTGTAGTAGTACATTCTGGTTGCTCAAAAAACACTAATACCCAGAAAAACTAATTAATTTTAAAAACATGAGCATTATCAACAATGCTAATAGTTGGACATTTCACCACCATGGACGCAATAACATGTCAGACATTACCCCGTACCCTACTGTAAGCAGAGTAGACTAGAAAAATTCATAGATTTTTTACATTTCATGAAATAAAAAACAAAAATTCAATGTATAAAAATTAAAAAAAAAAACACCTTTAAGTTTTCAATGTTAATAAAAATTTACTAATACTGGCAGTACAAAAAAAATATCAAAACAAATAAAGACACCTACTGATACTCAAAAAATCTGATTAATCATATAAACATGGGCATTACACACTTCCATAGACGCAGCAACCTGTCAGACATTACCCGGTACTATACAGTCACTTGTAAGCAGAGCCGTCTCGAGGAATGCATAGGTTTTTTTTACATTCCAAGAATTGTCTAACAAGGCTAAGAAAAAAACCGAACTGCCGTTTTGCAATCTTGTTAGGCACGCTTTGAATAGCGCGCGAGATGTAAACTCAAGCGAGTTTATTATTAGGTCATAATCATGGAAAGGCTGAATCATATATACACTAAGTTTTTCAAAAAACACAACTAAAAGAAAAATATATACATAAAAGACAACCAATAAATACAGATTTAGTAAATTTTAAAATATAACAAGATGAATACTAAAAAATCGCTAAATCTTATTCAGCTTTTAATTTGACTCGCTCTTGACCTAATTGCGATTAGCAGATTAAAAAAAGCGAATGACTTCATACATAACAGTGCCAAACAAAACACTCCATGTTTTTGACCACAATTTTATATTTAATATATATGTGTTTTAGTTATTTATATCGATGTATAAATCGCAAAATTAAAATAATGAGACATGAGGCGCCACCAAGAAAAACAGGATTATAATTTTTTTCTTTTTTATTTTTTCTTTGGTATACTAAAAAAAAAATGTTGTAAAAGTATAAAATTCCATGTTTTTTAAGACTTATCCCGAGTGCACAATATAGTAGTTATTGCTAAACGCAATTATAGTTAAAATCGTCATTTTTAGGATTACGTATCAAGAGTAAAACTGGACGCTATTACTAAGTCTCCGCAGTGCGTCCGTTTATCACCAGACTGTATCTCACGAGCTGTCATAGTTGACAGTTAAAATTTTCACAGATGATTAATTTGTGTTGCCGCTATAACAAGAAAACATAATAAAATTGATACTGAAGGGGGCTCGCGTACAACAAACATGACTTTTTGATGTTTTATAGACAATTTCACGGGACCCTTCGTGCGACCAGCACTTGGCCGGTTTTTTAAATAAGTTGTTTTTGTTCGTAAAAAATGTAACACAAGTTAGAATATGAAAGATACTAGGCCCTCTTTATAATCTTAGTAGAAAAGCTCATCCTAGTTGCTTATAATCGGACATACCCCCGGATAATCGGACATAACATTGCTACGCTGTATATGATATGCTTATTATTCAATTACTTAATAATCTGCATAATATTATAATATGGTAAATTAAAAGTTATATTTTTAATTTAAACCTAAATATACAACATAATGCTTGATCCTTGAGTCACACATTCATACAAAGAAACCACATTTTTCAAATTCACGCTGTATCCCACTCATAGCAAGGGAGGCATAGGAAATATAGTGTTAAAATACTCCATTTCCCGTAAACAGCCCAATTTTCTAGATATTTCATGTCGAGTGGCAGAACTCAACGCCGCACTTTGTCTTGTAGGCAGATCGAGAAATTAAAATAATTCATTCCTTCTTATGGCAATCAAACTCTCTAAGTAGTGTGTTACTTTTTCTCTGTCAACCTTTCAATACATATGTACATATTATACTTATATGCTAATTGATATTATGCCTACTATATATACCTAGCAAATGAAATGTTTATACCTCGCAAATGAATTGCTTGATTCAAACGATTATAGATATTTTTTATTATTCTTATAGAAAATGTATTTTGAGGCCAGTCATGGTGCAGGTGTACAAAATGTGACTGTAAACACGACTGATTGTGGGTACGAACCCCACTCGAGAAATTAAATATTTATCTCTGGTGAGGAGGCAAAGAACTGCTTTGAGTCACGTCACTCAACACGCAATGCTTCCAGAATTCAGCGGTAGGTGGGAAACGGAGCGATTTTCATTTGCCTATACTGTGTGCGCGGAGCTGATATTTTTTTTAGAAAATGTATTATTATAAGCCATATAAGACGAGCGGAAAATGGAATCTTCTCACTGATGAGTAAAAAAATTGGTAAACAATTATAAAATCAAATATACGAGACCGTTGTGGCACAGAAGCGCAACTCCTCCTCTGTAAATGCGATGGTGGTGGCGACTTCGATTCCCATTCGGAGGAATGAAATATTTAATATTTTCTTTTCCTCGTGGACAACAACAAGGTATGTATAGCTTCCACTCAACATGCAATGCTCGAGGAAACTGGCGAAAGTGAGGAACGGAGAATCTTTACACTAGATCATCTGCCTATTTTGCTATGTTCGGGATACAGTGTGAAGCTAAAAAAAAGAAATAAACGATATTCAGGGCATTCATAAAGAACAACGTGAAACAATGTACAGGCGGTGGTTATTTTTAGCATAATGCGCCAGTTCCATAATGGACCTTCCTGCAGCTATATTCTACATCCACCAACAATAAGAAAAAACTTTTTTATGTATACCTGTCAAAATTGACATTTAAAAGAACATATTGATCGTTTATGTATATTTACATACATAATTATTGTTTTACTATACGTGACACTAGCAGATTATTTTGCGCCTGTCATCGCAAAATCAGGCCATTAAAATAAAAAAAAAATCATTGCTGCGTTTCCATTAAAAACAATGTTTTTTTTATTTTATTTTTAGCTTCACGCTGTATCCCGTACATAGCATGGTAGATTAGGTTATGTTACCCACCATCCAAAATTTGAGACTAGAGACTGAGAGAGAAAATTTGTGTTGAGTGTCGAAACTCAGTATCGCGCTTGATCTTGCTACCATAGCAAATGAAAATAATTAATTATATCAATAGTGGGAATCGAACAAACAACCGTCGTCTTTAGAATCACGATACGTCAGATAATTTTTATATATTTATAACATATAGGCCTTTACCAAATTAGAGTAACAAATATTTTTCTCTCAAATATTTTTTTACAGCAAATATAACACCCCTAGTGATAAAATTGTATTTATTTTACTTTTTTATTATTGAAAATCAGTTGGCCAGGCAGAGGAAACAGTGAAAAATCACTCCATTCTCCAATTTTTTTATCAAATTTATAGAAACTGCAAGCCACATAATGAAATAATATTTACAAGGTCATTTTGAGTTGGTCATATGATATCTTTATAGAAATGTTTAGTCTAAGCCAAAATGTTATATGAGCACTATTTGATAATCAGCGAAATTAGTCAGTTATTTTGTACTAACAGGAAGCTGACATAGAAAATATTTTAATAGGATTTTAATGGCATAGAGTGGTTTAGACCTTATAAAAGTTTTATATTTTACTTAATTATACCTTTAAAAATAACATGTTCAATTGATTAGTTAGTTAGCTTTGTTCATCATTTATATAAAACATTTTGTATAGTATTAGAATAAGAAGTTATTAAAGGTCTTCTATTGTTATCTTTATATATTTACTTGATTAAATGAATGAAGAAACCTCTAATAAAGAAAACCTGGATTGTGACATGTCACTTATATTTTACATAACATAGCATAATATAGCATAGCTTTGAGTGTAGCCACTGATTAAATAATTTTATAGCTCATAACATTCACAGGCAAGCTGTTTCATTATTTAAAGACTTTATTGAGGTAAAAAATTAAATATCAACTTATAAGTATATTATATATTTATAGTATACTTTTTCAATTATAAATATACTAGAATATATAAATTTATATTCTGCTATATTTATAATAGAAAAAACATGAGGCTGTCTTGGCCCAGGGGCACAAGTGACAGTTGTAGATTCAATCCCCATATAAGGGAATGAATTATATTTATTAATAATTTCAATTCTTCCTGAAAGCAGTACAGGGGCATAACTCAAAGGTGCAATTTTATCTAACAAGAGCAAGGAAATAAAAATAATATATTACATTCATTGGAGACCAACAACTAATTCCTTGACTGAAAGACACAACCACATTTCTACAATTGCCTAAAAATAATTCAACTAAAATAATAAAATTTTCAATAATAAAACATTTATAATCTCACATATGTATGTAGGTTGTTTAAATAGTTGTTGTGTGTATTCAACCATATATGGTCATAAGCTGTTTACACTGTTATCATTACCTAATAAGAACTTGTCAGAGGATCTACGGAATGTTCACTCATTATGTAAAAAAAATGTTTATTTGTTTTTTTTATATATAATATATTATGTTTAGAAATTTATTAAAAAAATGCTTTAATGTTAAAATAAAAATAACCATATGTTGTGTATTCTAACTGCGGGAGGTGACTCTGACCACGAGCACAGTTGGCTACATCATCGTTAAATGGACTACAACATATATTTTTAATTCAAACCAAGTAGTTCATGAAATTAACACATTCAATCAAGCAAACTCTTCAGCTCTATTATATAAATTAAATAGAAGTACTGTTAAATAGATAAACTAAACAAGTCCAAATCAATGTTTATTGTAGCTGGCCTCTTTTTTAATTTACATAGTAGGTGGCAATGACATAATAACTTTAGAGCTTTAGGATATAATTATTATAATGCAAGTAATATATTAATTATTTACATATATAATTTAAATAAATAGTTCATACAGCAATCAATAAATATAGGAGACAAATATAAAAAAAACTTATTGGAAATTTTAATTAGACATAACAACATATTTTCATGAATGAGTATATAAATATTTTTACTTCAATATATTTACTCAAAACAAATAAATTTTACGCTAACAGTGTTTCTCTTAAAACTCATTTACCATAATCCAATTCTATTTTAAATTTGTGATGTCACTTCTATGACTATATAGGTGCTAAAGCCGAGGTCGCGACTGTAATTTTACGGGAAATTACTAAAATATGATTATTTTTTCATATAATATTAATTAAGTAAAAATTAATATAGAGAAAGAGCTAGTTAAATGGGAAAACAACTGAAAAATTTATCGGTCTGCAAGTTTCGTAATGTCAACAAAGCCATGACTCATATATAACTAATTATGAATGAATTGAGTCTATTTAATTATTTGCAACAATTTTCCTGGACGACTGTGTAAGGTAAAACGTGTGTAATATAAAATTTAGGTTACAGCGTCAATCGATAAATATATTTATACTAAATCCTGAAAGCTCAGCTAACAAGATGGCGGGAATAACCCGACCAAATTACGTTGGTCGGTAGTAATAGGCAGCGCTGTACTAATCGTACCACCCACATTTAGCCGGGTTATACGTCTGTACAGACAGATGTACTTTTTACCTATTCCTCTTATGAAGCGACATACATTATTACTTTATTTAATCTCTGAGACTACAATAATTAATAACTCACCGTTTATAAGTCCATTTATGGCTTGTAATATAACGAAACACTTAATTTTTTACACAAGCACTCACACGCCCTTACAGTATGTAACAACATGACGGGTACACTGCGACATCTGGTGGGAGTTCATATCACGTGGACCTGTGGCTAGCTTCACAATGGTTTTTTAATTCAATTTTTGCCACTCTAATCACTTCTTGCAATGTTAATTAATACTAAAATACAATAAAACATGGCCTTTGCTATAGTTTAAGTAATAAATACACCTTATTTAAAGTTTTTCTAAGCAATAACGTGTCGCACTAGGGTTATGACTGCATGCAGGGTACAAGTATTGATTTTTTAGAAGCAGCTGATTCACGGCGTGGTTTTCGCGCAAATTTGTAACAAGATGGATTGAATCATGGTTATTTTTATACTGAATGAAATAAATTCACAGTTTTAGGTTTAACTGAGCTGTTGTTTATGTTGCTTTATATGGTTTGTCCTCAATTATATTTTTTTATTGTTTTTGTTTTAGCTTCACGTTGTAACCCGCATGTAGAAAGGGAAGATGGAACCTTGTTGTGTGAAACTCAACGTCCGCGCCTATACAATAAAACATATCGTTTCCAAGGAGCGCGGGTTCAAATCCCGTCACTTAAAAAAAATATGTTTTCTAAAAAAATGCTTTTCTCGCCCAAGTGTGGAACACCACTTTATACAAAAAATATACGGTCTTTTAATATAACACTGGTTAAAATTATTTTTTTTTAAATTAGCTACAAATACACAAAAAATAATTTGTTTTTTTAATTTAGTACAACACGATTTGGTTTTGGTGCCCATATATTCTGTTTCAATTGATAATAAGGTATCGATTACTGGGGCCTCAATATATCTGTAATGAAAATATGCTACATACTTCCTAATGCCCATTAATGGCTGCATTTTACTCTATTTTATTTACATAGAATATACATATAGATAAGATTCTCTTTAAATATAAAAAAATACATTGTTCATAATAATTTTAAGTTTAATTGATATAAGTTATATAATATTTTTTTCGCTTTACACTGTATCCGTACAAAGCAGGACAGGCAGAGAGAACCACCTAGTGTTAAGACACTTCGTTCTCATTAAAACACTTCTGTTCCTTACACAATGGAATTAAATACTTTATTTTGTCGAGTGGAAATCGAATCCACAACGCAACAACAATCAATAACCTGTGCCCATGGGCACCATGACTGACCTCATAGTTTCATCAAGTTATTAAAGGTATTAATATAAAAAAAATACTAGAACCTATAACTGCCTAAAAGGTGTAGTAGCGCCTTAATTTTCACTACAGCAACATGTAACTCAAAATACACAAATTGAAATATAAAAAATAATTTATATATAATTTTTACAACAGTTGGACATGCATAAACAATTTTAGTTATTAAAGTATATTATATCCACAAATGTGTACCAGTCGGCAAAATTATATCAGAATTACTTTTTGTCTTTTTTACAATTTTTTTCGCCAATTTACATCTACATGTAATACACAGTTTATTGATGCTGTCGCTACGCAACGGCATGTGCTGCATCGTGACGGTTGTGGTTTCGATCCCCACACGGGGTAATGAAATATTTATATTTCCTCGCTCTGGTAACAACAAAAAGTGCAGCCTTAATATTTTGAGTGTCAATGATGGTGGTAAGTGGAGAACGGAGTACTTATATAAACAGCGTGAAGCTATAAAATGATTTCGTTATTAAATCTATCTTTTTATTGTCATGGAATTGAATGAGCTCTGTGTTGGGTATGTCAACTTTTTTTTACTGAAAGCCTTATTTAATTTACAATTATTGTGTTTCTTCAAAATCTTGCAGGCTAATAAATAAATCCATGTCGTAGGGTTTACAATTTGACAAAGTAGCAAGAAAATAAATATTTAAACAGAAAATATTTCATTGATTATTATTAAAATAAAATAGTAATAGTAATTAGGATTATTTTTTTTCTCTTTAGTTTTAAAACGTAATGAATTTACGGAGTTTTACAAAAAGCGAGACAGCACTCTTCTGTCAAAATTCGCCCTAAATAATCAAAAATGAAAGCAGCATGTATTATTTTGGCAATTGTAATATTTGTGGCTATCATGGCCGTGTGTGTGATGGTTAAATTCGCAACCGACATCACTGTAGAGGAGAGGAAACGAGATTATGCTCCAGGAACGGGCGTATACCAAGTGGCAAAATCTATAGCTGTCATAGCATTGAATGACAACCAAAGTCTTCCAATCGCTGAAAGATTTCCTTACGTCGCAGCGATCGCCCGAAACTCCTCAAAATCCTGGACATTCGCCTGTTTTGCTAGCGTTGTTCTCGTCAAATGGGTGGTCACATCAGCACACTGTCGAAAAAAAGGTACGACACACCGAGTGTTGCTATTAAACGATTTCGCCAGGAACATCAGCAGAACTTTTCCAATTTTATTTTGGAGAATAAACGAGAAGTACAATCAGAATAGCACTATGCCCTATCATGATATAGCTGTTGCCAAATTTAATATTGAAGAATATCAATTTACCATGAAATCCTCTACTTTTGACGATAGATTAGTATCAGATTGTGAAGCCAGCGTTTGGAAGACCGTCGCCACAATGGACAGGAAGGTGTATTTAATAAATGATTTTACAAAATTGGCTGTAAAGATTGCTTTCCCGGGTAAATGTTATGAGAGCTTCGGTGTCCATATTGACGAGAGTATGATTTGCATAGATTTGACAGATTACGACGATTGCTTTGTCCATGAGTTTGGCCCAATTTACAATGGGCACAAGTTGGTAGGTGTCTTGGCAACGCGACCAAAGGACTGTGAAGTGAAGTATGCTGTTTTTACCAACGTTTCGTATTACGCTTCGTGGATTCTGAAATTAACGCATACTACTTTTTATGGATAGAATACATATATTATAATATTTTATTGTATAGTTTATACATTATTTTGTAGTCAAATATATATTTTTTTATAAAAGCGATTTTTAAATATACTTATTATAATTGAATTATAAATTTTAAAACATAGAAATATTTTGCATAAGTTAAAGAAAACACATTGAATTTATATATTTAGATTCTTATAAGAACCTAACTTATATAATAATGTGTAATATACGTCATGATGGCACAATTTGGAAATATCTTCCCATGCGTGACAATTGTAGGTTCGTTTTTATTGGTATACTAAGGGGAATGACGAATATTTGAAATATTTTCGCTTCCCTAAACGAAAATCCTTAAATATTCTCTAAGACAAAGATCGGTTGTAGATCTCTATCTACAACCGATAATAACTATCTATTTATCATGATGTAGGTAATTACAATACTTTTTATTACATACTATAATTAATAAATAATCTTTCGAAAATGCTAACATGTGTATTACAAACTTATTCACATCTATAAAAAGCTATGGCAAATATAATAAATATTTCGTTTCCATATCTTGATAGCATTTTTAAAGTTTAAATTCTACACTTAAGAAAATAACATAGAAATCGGTATTAATTTGGAATTAACGCACGCAGTAGGGTAGGCAGATGGAACCCTGTGTTAAGACACTTTGTTCTCCAATCTGGAATTATTATTTATTAATATTTTTATTTGTACGTTCTGGCAACAAGGCAAAAGCCTGGCTTTGAGTCCCGCCACTCAATACGCAATGCCTCGAAAAATTCGGCGGAAAGTGGGGAACGGATTGTCTTAAACACTAGGTTCCCCATGTCAACCCTGCTGTACGCGGGATACAGCGTGAATTATATTAATTTGAACGAAGCAGGATTTGAACCCGAGCTTCTTGGAAACCGTCCAAACGCTCTGACCACTAAGTAAATTTTTTTTAATACGAGAACGTAATGATATGTTCATTCTATGGTTGTATGGTCGTATGTGAATATAAAATAAATAAGTATAGGCACTGTGTGACGACGGTTTCAGGATACCGTAATGGCGATGTGATATTAAAATTATTAATTAAGTAAATTTATCCACTTTGGTAAAGAGCAGCGTTGAGCTTCATCGTTGAGTACGCACAGCATTGCATGTTATCTTATAGCATTTTTTATAATATAATTCGTATGTAATATATGGGATACTATCTTCACTATCTCCAGATATATCTCCACATCTATCATCACTTATTCATTTATATAGAATTATACCTGTAGCAATATGATAAAGTTTAAGAGTTTGTTTGGCTGAACGCTTTAATCTCAGAAACTACTGGTTCGAAATTAAAAAATATTTTTATCAGATAGTACATCAGTCTGTCGAGGAAGATTTCACACTATATTATGTTACGTGTAATGTAACAGACTAGAAGTACCTCGGCTATTTAAAATGTATTATATCTCATACACAATAACTTATTTCCATTTGACTATACGTACAAAGCCGCCGGTAAAATCTAGATTCTTATTGTTCCTTATCGCAAAAAGAAAAATCTCTTCTAGAATCACTATGTTGTCCTTCGATGAAGATCACTTATCTTGAACTCGCGTGGAGGTATTTCGTAAAAAAATATTACAAAATTATGAATGTATTATAGTTCATTTCAAACAAAATGACAGTATACGCCCGTAACCTTAAGTTTATCAATTCAATTTCAACTTGAAATCCCCGACTTACAATCCCATAATTAGTATATGAAACGTGTGTTAGGCGGAACGGACTCGTAATTAACCGATTTTTTTACAAAATATATCGTATCTAGCATCTATATATCTACACTGTAGCCAATAATCCGTAGTGAAGTCACTTAGCGGATCAATTCGTCTGTCAATATTTGTGAGTTGCAGCTCTTGTCCGCGGACCCTTCCGGGGTGACGTCGGGTGACAGTTACTAATAGACGTTTTGTATGCGCCGTGGAAAATATTATTGAATATGGAGTTATGGTTTTATTTATTTATTTTCACAACGTTTAGAAGTATTTTAAACATATCTAAAAGGGTTTTTTTCCTCGTTTTTTTTTTCAGTTTCACGCTGTATCCCGCACAAAGCAGGATAGGCAGAGCGAACCTGGAAACCTAGTTAAAACATTCCGTTGACATTATTTCCCCATCTCTATTTTCCAATCTCCGCCAAATTCTCTAGGCTCTCTAATAAATTCTATTCTATTCTAGCTTCACGGTGTATCCTTAGCGGGGTAGTCAGAGAGAACGGAGCGCCAAACGTTACGTTTTCTGCATACTTCTTTCGCCTCGTCCACTGTCATCAACCCCTTCATACCGACATACCGTCCGAGGGGTCTTCATACTTTTTACGTGACCTTCCTAGAGTATCTTTGATACTATATTTACCACTCAATTTCCATCATAAATCTTTTTTGCCATTCTTTCATCACTCATTCGTTCGACGTATCCAAACCAGCTGAACACGATCTTCTTCATTCTTACCGTAACATCCTCGCTAGTAGCTGCCAATTTGTGTATTTCTTCATTGCGGATTCGATCAACTAAGCTGACTCCGCATATCCTACGAAGAGATCGCATCTTCGCAGCATTATTATATTTCTTTAATTCTTCTTCTGTAATACCCACGTTTTGATGCCGTATAACAGCGTCGGTTCTAACACTGCATTGTGTACGGAAAAACGTGCAGCTGTGCTGACGTTTCGCCGTCTCATCAATGCAGCAAAGGCACCATTAAACTTGTTACCGGCAGCAATATGCCTGTATACATCCATTTCGTATCTTCCATCTCTACTGAACATACTTCCCGAGTATACCACTTCATTCGCTTGTTCTAATATCTTACCTTTCACACTGATCTTGCATTCCGTCCTTTCTTAATTTTTTTTTTTAAATATCAGAACCTATGTATTACTCGCAATCAGGCTTTAGGAAGAAGAAGGAATGAAAATATTAAATATTTAATTCCCTGTGTGGGAGTTGATCCTATAACCGGCGCGTTTACAGTCGCAAAAAATAATCCTTTAATAACGCGCTTTTTTCAAGAGAACACATTAAGATGAATAAAATTAGCACAAACTCGATATGTTTACTAATAGGCAGTCCAAGGTTCCAGCAGCGATCTTCCAATTCCATCAGTAGACCAGCTTGATTTTACTGTATTATAATATTATATTGTCATTTGATCTACATATATTGCCAAGTTGTATATTAATTCAACAATATTAAGAGTGTGTTATTTAGATTCTATTTTATTACATAGTTACAGTTTTAATCAGTTTTAGTCATAGTTAGCTCGACGTAAAACGTGTTAAAGATTAAAAATAATAATAAATTCGCATTTCAACTCAATTGCCACATCCTCAACACAAGGAAAGTAGAGACAAAAATAACGCATCACAAGTTTTCTCTGTTTTTTACTGATTATTATAAAAATAGTCTATATCACTCATTCAATAATATGTCGATAAAATAAAATCAACCCCTAAATCGAAATATTACAATGTATTTGCTCGCATTTGTTCCCGACACGCTCCAAAGAAACGTCGACACGCGCCACGACGACGTCTTACCCTTAACTTCAGTCGGACTGATAAATTTATACAAGCTAGTATTATAGAAATAATATCTATTTAAAGGATATATTTCTAATTATAAGTATTTTTTTTTGTTGAAAAAAAAAACTAACTGTCCGACTGAAAAAATGAAGGCAGTTTTTAAATCGACGCATATTGTTTTTGTTTCAATTAGATTTTTTTAGTGCGTAGTTTGATTTCGGTAATTATTAAAAAAAACCCACACACACACACACTCACACAGAAAAAATATAGGTACATGTGTGCACCTTTTAGCTTCGATCAACTTAGACTTTTTCTCTTCTTCAATTATTTTTTATATTTTTTATGAATCAAATATGTTTTACTCTCTGTTTATTTAGATACATATTGCAGGGTTGAACTTTAACTTTACCTAATAACAAAAAATATAGAGGCCAGTCGTGGCGCAGGGACACAAAGTGTGACTGTAAAACCGGCTGGTTGTGTGAATATTTACTTAAATTTATATTTCCATTTCTTCGCTCTGGTGTCGAGGACAAGCGCGGCGTTGAGTTCTGCCACTCAACACGCAATGCCTCCAGAATTCATCAGAAAGTGGGGAACGGAGTGTCTTAACACTAGTTTACCTCTGCCTACCCTGCAGTGTGCGGGATACAGCGAGAAGTTAAAAAAAAAAGATATATTATGACACATCATCATCATGAAAGTCAGTCATTTAGCTCAAGCCTTAGAGAAATTTTCAGAGAAAAATACATAAAGTAAGTTGACAAATGGCAATAGTCTCTTCAGATTACAAGTACACATATATGTGTGCATTTATTTATGGAAAACCAGGAAAGTATCAGTATCCCCCAGTATTAAAACATATTCCTAAAGATATAGTTTCTCAAAAAGAAATGGCATTTTAACAAATATTGAACTTTGAATGGTATCGTTTAAAAATTTTTGGTGTAAAATTTATTTATAATTACATTATGAAGTTTTTTACAAAAGTCTGGTAAATTTCTATTGTCGTCTTCCATTGTCTGGAATAACGTGTAAGATGGTAAGTTTAATTAAAGATTTTTCAGTTTTTTTACTAGTATGGGTGTGTTGTTTTCCTGTTACACATATGTGTCGGTATCTCGGTATCTTATATTACAAATTTTATATGTATGTATGGATGGGGTGTTTCAACCAATAAATGACGGAGAAATAGAAAGATTATATACGAAAGAGCGTCTCAACAACATACGGAAAAAGTGGTTCAAAGTTCATCACGGTTATTTTGGCGTACTAAGGAGATGTGGTCCCGAGGTCCAGATATAGCGTATGATGAACTACTTTCCTAGCGCACCTATGGAATAAATGTGCTGTTCTCTTTTTTCGAATATCTGGCACAAAATTTCTTTCTTTCTGAACGTAGTAGCTAACCAAACCAATTTGTCTTAGCACAAAAACGTGTTAATATTAATACTATTAAATTGATCCGCTTCTCTGGTGTATTATTGATGATGGGGACATTAAATTATCCTCATGGTAAACTCTAAAATAGAGATTTGGACGTGCTGACTATTAGCATTCTGTATACTTATACCAATTTTTCACGAGGCTGAAACTACCTGAGCACTTGAATCAAAGCCATAAAGAGATCATCTATCTGACGGGGACACTTATGACGACTAGAATTGGAATAGTTGTGAACAAGTCGAAGACAGACAAACTAAAAAGCAAGAAGTGAATGAGATGAAAAAGTAACAATTGATGAAAATATATGTGTTCTTAAAAGGATACAAAAGCGAAAAATCGATGTCAATCAACCTACTGTTGTGAAAAAATAATAACACCATGGGTGGGATAGATTTTTGCCACAGATTGATAGCGTACTACCGGAGTGCAATGTGTACCAAAAAATGGACGCTAAAAGCCTTCTGTCACTTTTTAGATTTGGCAGACACATGGACTACTGGATTATGTATACACGCTGTTGTAAGAATGAAAATATTTAGATGAAGGACAAGCCGGCATTACTGCAATACTGGATTAATTTAGGTAAGGCGATGATGAAATATGATGGTGGGCGATGTGACGACCCAGCCAGCCACGATTCCAGCTTTACAGGTATATCCACCTACCTCTTTCAATAGAGCTGGGGCTGGGCCCCAGCCCTATTGAAAGAGCGTAACGCTGAACCTCCTGTTAAGAAAAACCGGCCGATAGTCACACAACCAATACCAGAAGTTAGGCTGGACAATGTAGGCTGGGCGTCTACCGCGTTATGTAGACGCCAAATTTGCTCCCAAATATAGATATCCTACATGTTCCTCGTGGTGCCGTACCATTTAGGTAAAATATATGTACCTATGTATTATGTAAAATTATTGTTTCGAAACTTATTACACTAAGAAGAACTTTGGTCCTCATTGAAATCCTAGATACACATATGTGTATGTTTTTTTTTATTTTTAATTAAATAAAATATCTGAAATAAATTATATGTTTAATTTTAATCCAAATGAACGCAAAACTCTCATAAAATATATGTAACACTTACATATTTTATTTAAGCCCAGATCTTAAGAGGAGGTATATTCTTAAAAATGCAGATGATACTGAGAGCTTACCAAATGTAAAAAAAAATATATTTCTTATTTACTTTTATCTCTTTTATTTTTTCTTATATACTATTATTTCTTATTTGCTTTCACTGAGAAAAGGTTTTTTTTTCAGTCAAGCTGAAGTGGCGGAATGATATTATAGAAACTGAGGATCAATAAATAAAAATAAATCAAATAAAATAAATCAGCTTCACGCTGTATCCCGCACACAGCAGGGTAGGCAGAGGGAACCTTGTGTTAAGACACTCCGTTCCCCACTTTCTGCCGAATTCTGGAGGTATTGCGTGTTGAGTGGCAGAACTCAACGCCGCGCTTAACCTCGACACCAGAGCGAAGAAATGGAAATATNTTACTTTTATCTCTTTTATTTTTTCTTATATACTATTATTTCTTATTTGCTTTCACTGAGAAAAGATTTTTTTTTCAGTCAAGCTGAAGTGGCGGAATGATATTATAGAAACTGAGGATCAATAAATTTAATTAAAAACGACTTGTTTATTTATTTTGATAATTTTGATTGATGAAAAAATATTACATACTAAAAGCATGCTAAAATACTATTTTAAGAGAATAAAAACATAAAGTGACAGTATCTATATAAAAACATAAAGTGACAGTACCAGAGTTTACCACCCGAATTTTAGAATATATCGTTTACAATTTTCACTAACTGTCATTTGATGGCGCGAGAGAATCCGCAATCAAAAGCTAGTATATAGAGATTTTCTGCAGTGAGCTATAACAGTATTTACGTGGTGAATACATAACAACAAGTTCGGTACATTAGCGAGGACCCTAGCAATAAAAATATTATTCATAACTCCACTTCCCCCAAAATGGTTGTACTTTAATGAATTGAACGAAATCTCGCCCTACCCTCTATTTATGATAGTTGTCTAAATAACTTTAGTTATGACTGCTTTGTTGCTAAGATGTCTTTTTAAAAGGGTTTGTTGGACATTGGTGTGGATGGTGAGGGTTGCCAGTTCAAATTTTGTATATTTATAGGTAAGGCTGATATATGTACTTGTATATAGTGATCGTAGTTATATACAAAGAGATTTCTATAAGTGAAAGAATTTAATAAAAAAGTAACTCGGCAGTTAGGTACTATAGTATAACTTAATAATACGGTGTATTCAACATGTAGTAGCGAAGGCAGACAAAACCTAGTTTTAAGACTTCTCCTTATTGATTATCGGAACTCTACGCCATGTTTTGTTTTGTTGCATTTACAACGTGAGAAAATGGAAATAATTCATTTATCCGAGTGGGAATCAAATCCGAACCAGTCGTGCTTACACACATTGTGCCGCTGCGCCTTGCTATCCTCTAACTTTGTCTTTTAAGATACAAAACAAGGTAGGTAATTTAAGAATAAAAAAAATGTTTTACATAAAATTTTAATTTAACTATTATAGTTTGATATGTTTGCAAGAGCCATTTAGCTTCCTTGAATATAGAGCTTGGCCTGAGTTATCTTAGACACAAAATATATTATATCACTTATAATTATGTCATACATAAATGTTACTTATATCTATTTGTACACGCGAGCGAAGCCGATAGTAACACCAGTAATATATCATCGTCATCATCATCATCATGATCATCGGCCTGTCTTCGTCCACTGCTGGACATAAGCCTCTCTAATGACACGCAACTAAGCTCAGACCCAGCCGTTTCCAGCTACTTTTCGAATATCCTAATCGCAAAGTGCCTAGGAACGAGTAATATATAAAAAAAAGTAATAAAACAGTAAGGTGACATACATAGCCAGGGAACAGCGCCAACCCTCAACCGCTGAAACTAGAATCATGAAATTTTGCAGATTTTCTTTGTAACGCAAAAGTGAGCACTACGCGGAATTTGGGAAAATCAACCTGAAAGGAGTCAAGTAAACGCGATTTTTTAAAGTTCGATTCCCGGTCGAAGGAGTGATATATAATACTATTTTTATTTCCGTTCTGGCAACAAAATAAAGCGCGGCGTTGAGTTCCGCCTAGCAACATGCGTTTTTTCGCATAGTATAATAGGATAGGTGCAGGAAAATTTAGACACTCTAAGACACTCCAACCCCCACAATTTAAATATTGTACGTTAAATGGCGAAATATTAATAATAGTGAAGCGGGGTAAAGCGCTTCACATCAAAGCGGGGAAGTGAAAATAATTTAATTATTCACCCGAGTGGGAATCAAACGCACCACCATCTCAGTTACAGCCAAACGCCACCCCACTGCGCCACAACGGCCTCGTATTTATTTATCTATTTAATTGAAACTTGACTTGTCAAGTGTAACTCATGTCAGTCGATGGTGTTTGTTGTTTGCTCACGTATTAGTGGAGTGTTTGGTTACAACAGTACGCCAGTTAAGATATTTTAGATGTTGATTTTACTTATTGTTATTCACAATATTGATATTATAATACTGATATTATTAAAAAAATTAATTAAATCAGCTTCACGCTGTGTCCTGCTCACAGCAGGGTAGGCAGAGGGAACCTAGTGTTAAGACACTCCGTTCCCCACTTTCCGCCAATTTCTGGAGGCATTGCGTGTTGAGTGGCGGAACTCAACGCCGCGCTTTCCCCTCGACACCAGAGCGAAGAAATGAAAATATAAATGTAAATAAATATCCCTCGAGTGGGGATTGAACCCATAACCAGTCGATTTACAGGCACACTTTGTGCCGCTGAGCCACGACTGGCCTCATATTATAATATTGATATTATAATATTTTATTGTCTTTATGTGCAGTAAACAATAAATTTATATCTAACTACACTTCACGACGTCAGGTTCCTGCATTTCTTTTGCCTCGTTTTCTTATTTAAATAAGATTAAGGAGTATAAATAAGATTAGGCAGATTAAAATGTATGAAATATTTATAGTTAAAAAAAATACTTCTATCTAATTTAGACATACATAGGTGTTGAATGATAGTCGTACGTTAAATTTTATTTGAGGAAAAATTTTCTTGAGGCCGAACATGAGACATTATTATAAGGCCGTCATGGCACAGCGACTCAACGTCTGATTGTAAACGCGACGATTGTGGGTTCGATTCCCACTCCGTGGAATGTCTCGAGAATTGTTCTCTCCTATAAGCTAAATACAGAGTGAAAGTAAAATAAGTTTTCCAAAAATATTTTAAAATGTATGTACAAAAATAAATAAACGAAAGAGATTTGAACTCGCACTCTAATAAAATAAGTTATTACATAATAAATATAGACCTCTGCCTATCACGCTATATGAGGGATACAGCGTGAAGCTGAAAAAAATAGATACTTCTACATCAGATCTATATATAATATAAAATAAAACCATAAAATCTGTCCGTCTGTGATTTATGGGTCGGGGGAAATTCGCCATACTTCCGCGTGTCATTAGATTTTGGAGATATCTATAATAGGTTTATTGATAGATGCAGCTTCTATTGGGAGGAACATGCACTGTTTTATTATATTTTAAAGTGTAACTTTTAGGGATTATAATAAAACAATCTGATAATCGTGCATTGTCGTTATTCATGGGCTATCTTAAAAACACTAAACTAGACTAGCTTCACACTTTATCCCTATCGGGGTAGTCAGAGAGAACAGAGCGCCAAAAGTTACAGTCTCTACATACCTCTTTCGCCTCATCCACTGTCATCAACTCTTCATAATTGCCCTCCGGGGGTCCTCATGTTTTTTACGTGACTTTCCTCCAGTATCTTTGATATTGTGTTTTCGATATTCAACCGAAGTCTCCCCCTACCTTTCTTGCCACTCATTTTCCATCATAAATATTTTTGGCATTCTTTCATCACTTATTCGTTCGACGTGTCCAAACCAGCTGAGCACGTTCTTCTTCATTCTCACCGTGACATCCTCCCTAGTACCTGCCATTCTGTGTATCTCTTCATTGCGGATTCGATCAGCTAAGCTGACTCCGCATATCTTACGAAGAGATCACATCTCCACGGCATTCAACTTTCTTTCAATGGGCTATCTCTCCTGCTATAAAACAAAGCGCAGTGTAATGTTCCGTTAACACGACATGTCCAGAAATAGGGCACGAAACGATAGTTCGAAAGCTGTTAAAATCAGACCTGCGTGTCTATTCTGTTAATTGAGGCAGATGTAAAATAGAAAAAAATATCATATGTAAAATAGTCGTAGTCAGCAATTTTTAAAATATTAGGCCTTGGTTAGGCTCTGGGGTTATTAGCTTAACCTATCTCAGCGTTTTTTAACTATAAGACGAATGTGACATATTTTTAAATAATTATATTATTTCATTATGGCCATCGTAGCGCAGCGACACAGCATTAGAATGTAAACACGACACTTATGCACCTATTCAATTTCATGTCGTGAAAATTAATGGTTTCATTTCCTCACTTTGATATCAAGGTAAAGCGCGACGTTAAGCTCTACTCCTCAACACGCAATGTCTTAAAAATTGGGTGTTGCGTAAAGAATGAAGTGTCTCAACACTAATTTCTTTCGCCTTATCCCGCATATAGCATATAGCAATATGCGGGATAAAACATGAGGTTTTAAAAAAAGAATAGAATGGGAAGGAAATGCATTAACAAAAACAAATAAACGAAAGCGATTTGAACTCGCACTATAATAAACAAAGTTATTATTTGTCTCATAATAAATATAGGCTATAACGTGACGCAATCGCAGTCCCCGCGTCGTAACAACCACTCAGTTTGATTGGCTGAAGGAATAAACTAACATCGATCATACTTTACTTTTACTGAATTTATTACTAAGCTTGTGGAGCTTAAAGCTTTTCACTTGAGGAATTACTTAGGCCTGTTTGGTTAAGTGATTTACACAATTATTAAGTTACGAAATTTTTCTTCTGGATACATTTGTATAGGAATATAGAAAAAAAACCGAAAATAGCTATCAAAACCATACCTATATAGCTATATACTAAATTAAACAAAAACCATAAACTTGGCAATAATATTTCAGTTATTTCTCAGTGAGATTAAAGAATAACTAACAAAATTATTGATAATTATTGTTAGGTATTTAAAATAGGTGTTCATCAACGCCAATATAATTATTCTTATTCATTTTTTATAATAGTTTCACGTTTGTCCCGCATATAGCAAAGTAGGCAGCAGTAGCACCAAGTGTCAAAACATTCCGTTACCACTTCACCTCCACTTCTTCCCCTTAATTTCCGACACATTAGATGTTGAGTGGCGTAACATAACGCAGCGCTTTGTCTTGTTGCTAGAGCGAGAATTTCATCATCATCTCAGGGCTTTTTCTTAATAAATGGACTATATAAACCATTATACAATTTTTCAATTTATAATACGTATAAATCAGTAGTTCCTGAGATTCAAGCGCGTTCGACCAAATTTTTCAGATTCATATTGTTAGCATAGATTTTTGAACAAAAAACATTAATATTAGACACAGCTGAATCCATAAATAAAAAAGACATAAATTTTAAATAAAATATCGATATAATATGATCGTAATAATTTAATTATATCTATAAAATCGATTCACAACGCTCGACTCGACTGGAGTCGGGGCGATGGCAGAAAGAAGAGGGAGGAGGGAAAGGGAAGGATATTAGATAACTATCTGTTGAGGAAAACTTTGATATTTATGTATGTAAGGGGATGTCTTATATAAAGTGCTTCGGAGTGATATACTGTCTTTTACGATGGTAGATTTGACTTCTAAGGATAACTTAATTTGTACATAGAGCTCCCTTACGTGTTATTTTTTTAGGTTCAAGGAGGTTCAAGCTGTATCCCGCATATAGCAAAGTAGACAGAGAGAGACATTCCACGTTGAGAGAGTAGCGTTAAGACATTCCACGTTGCGTTGAATTTTCGAGATATAGCTTGTTGAGTGTTGGAACTCTACGTATTTTTATTGAAATAAATTATACATACTAGTTGTAGTGTTAAACAATTTTTTGCAGATGCAAAATCATTCCGGAAGGCTTTGTAAAAACTTTTTTTTAACAAACTCTTGTATTAAAAACACATATTATATATAAACTCTCCTTTCAAAAAAAATGCTTAAGTTAAAAAATAAATTTTGCAACAACCAATTTCTTTGTCTTTTAAAAAAGAAAAATAATGACGTCACAATGTTACTAGAAAAACAAATGCTTAGGGAAATAAAACACTTGTTTTTAACATAACAGGGACAAGAGATTAAGCAATTATACAATTAGGGTTTCTTTTGTATTGTAGTGTCATAAAATTAATTAGAACGACGTTGTTAGCAAATTGCGGATCGTCGCCGCGTTGTAAATATGTAAAAATTGTAGCTTTGAATAGTTTTGCGTTGTAATTTCGATATTCTCGTTGATGATAGATTATTTGACTCTGTTTGTTTTGGAAAGACCTTTTTAGTTCGTTTGTCCATCTGACCGATCGTCTATTAGACGGTTTTTAAAAGAACGTGTGGAGATATAAAGCTGAAATTATTAGTATCTTTGTAGTTAATTTCATTCAAAATTAAGTGCATACGCAAACTTAGGTTTGTTAACTTTCCATTGTCCTATAGTCATAAAGTTGATGCAGAACTCTCGGTGAGTGACTCCGAAGAATTGCACTCGTTGTATGCTTAAGTTTTAAAGTATTTAAAATAAAAGATTAGATAATTTTTTATTACACTAGTTTTAAGCAGCGATACAAAGACGAGTACAGTGTTAATTTTTAAAATATTTTTTTCTTTTATAATAAATATGTAAACATTTATAGATGCCGTCATGGTACAGTAGAACAGAACGTCTGATTGTAAACGCTGTAGTTGTGGATTCAATATACACCCGGGGGAATTATATTATTATCATTTCTTCGCTCTGGCAAAAATACAATCGATCCCGCTATTCAACATTTAAAATCTTGAAAATTTGGCGGAAAGATTAGGGCGGAGTGTCTTAACATTAGGTTCCCTCTGCCTCCCCTATTACATGCGGCATAAAGCGTGAAGCTAAAAACAAATAAAAAAAAACAAAAACAGTATACAATCTCTATACATTAACGCGACAGTCCATAACAAGTCCTCCCCTCTCGTCACATACATTAACAACTATAATTCGCGAGTCGCGGGAGGTCGCGAATTAACTCGTCGGTTTATTTTTCCTCTGTGGTTAATTTCTTTATAAAATGATTAATTGACGTTGAAAAATAAGATGGTATTGTTACTTGTTTTGGATAAGGTTGACTGAGCGCAGTGTTTGTCAGTATAGTTCGAAAAGATATGTATGTATTACATATATACATTTTTTTAACTTCACGTTATGTCCAGCGCATAGCAAGGCAGAGGGAACCTCGGAACCTAGTAATAAGACACTTAGTTCCCATTAACCCATTTCCGTTCTCTACTTTCTGCTGAATTCTGAAGGCATTGAATATTGACTGCGTAACCGGAGAAATAAAAGTATTAAATACTTTACTTCCTCGACTGTGAATCGAACCCATGACCTGTCGCGTTTTCAGTCACAGGTTTATGCCCTACCGTATTTTTTTTCATCCCTAGAACTATTTTATTTTATTCCATTTTACGATGCTTCCCGCATATTACCAAACGCATATTACCAAACTTAATTTTCGACATATTGGTTTTGAATGGCAGAATTGTAATCTCTTACTTTTGTAATCTTATCAGAGCAAGAAAATGATTAATTCCAACGAGTGGTTCCGAACCCACAGCCGTCGCGTTTACAGTAAGACGCTGTACCACGCCACAGCGTGATTGAAAATAAAAAAAATACTAATACAAAATAATTTACTCTACATTTTATTACAATTATTTTCTTCGGTAGTTGCCAAAGAACGAATCAATCAAGTTAACAATGGGCCGTGACTTGCGCTTCCACTTCCACTTCCATAGTCAGCAGCGAGCAGACAGACATTTAATATTTATATATACATACTATACTATAAAAGTTTACGAGATATCGCACGATCACTCGTGGCGAAGACAAATTGATGTTTAGTTAGGGTGACTATACTTACTTAATATATTATTACTTAATACTACTTACTTAATATATTATTATTAGCTATATTCGAAAAATTTCGGAATATGAATCTGTAATCTGTAGATAAGGGAGTTTTAATTGGGCGTAAGTATGAATATATTTGACATAATTTTTTACGTGGATTTAACAATAAAAAATATTGCGAAATAAAAAAAATTATAAGTATACCGAAGTAGTTACAATAGCATTTGGTACCTACCAAAAATTGTTCTGACTCTTGATAGTCTCCATGTAAACTTTGGTTGTAGGTTCTTGTTCTTGATTTATGCTTGTTGTGCTTCTTGTTTTTCTTTTGGTCAATAAGCAATACAGAACGTATTGCTATCAGATATGATATGTATTTTTTTATAATTTCAATGATATCTAGAGCGATTCCGAATCGGACGTATGACGACGTATTTAATTAATCTTTATTTCCTCTGAGAGGATTTGACTGTCTTGAAAATTTGGCGAAAAGTTGGAAACGTCTCTAACTAGGTTCCTTTTCCTACGTTGCTATATGGAAAAAGGGTAAAGCTGTTTTTTTGTATTTATATCCAGATGAAGTGTGGTCACATCTCAACTTTTCTCCACGCATCGTCGGAACAGCGCCGGAAGCTGCGATCTGCTCTGAGATGTGTTTTTTTATGTTGCACTTTTGTTACATCCGCCCATTGATTTAGCTCCCCCTTACTTATGTATTACGCAAATTGTTATATACACGAGCGAAAATCGAACGTCACAATAAATGTGATATATTTTTTTAGCTTTACGCTGTATCCCGTATATAGCCATGACAGCCTCAAATGTGATATTTTCAGTTGAGCGAAGCGAAGCTCTTACTGGTCAAAAGTTTGTTTTGTTGATCTATTCCTCCTATACCGTTAAACCTACAGCTCTAAAATTTTACAGGACGTTAACGTTTGGACCACACAACCTAGCCAATAACAATATAATATATGTATTTAACTATATTCTTGAAAAAAAAAAATTACCGATCTCGTAGGAATTTCGAGAAATTCTTTCTTAGTGTTCTCCTAAACTTTCTAGGTAACCTTAGGTAGTTTCCGAAATTAATGAAGCAGTCATATAAAATTTGTCATGATTATATTTTAAAATCTATAAAAATGCGACATTAGATCAAACACAGGAACAAGACAACGAAAAATTCTACAAAGTAGAATAGAAAAAAATATTTAATGTTGGATAGTTGATTTTTCGAGGATGGCTATGCTTCACGTTAACCGTCTCGAATCAGCCGATCCAGCTCCTCCTCCCGCACATAGAATGTCATGTGTTCTTTCCATTTGACCACGCGAGCGCTGATTAAATCTAGTGGATGGATAAATATTATAAAAAAAAAACATTCAATACTATAATAAATAAGCAACAGATTTATTTTGAAGCTGCATTCGTAAATCAGCCTCCCTCATTAGTTCCCGCGTCATTGAACACATCTACATAATCGACTGGATGTTGAGAGGATGAAATATATTGCTTTTGTATACGCTTTAACCCTTCATTTTTTAAATGTTATTCTATAGTTAGGATTATTGTTAGGATTTTTTTCCATTTATGGTTTTGGCTGGGAAATTACCTTATTTGTTAGCATCACGCTGTATTCCGCATATAGCAGGGTCGGCAGAAAAAACTTAATATTAATAGACTCCATGCCTCACTAGTCACTACCACATTTAATCTTGTTTTATTTTTTATCAGTTTCAGCTGTATCCCGCAGTTAGCAGGTAGACACCTAGAACCTAGTGTAAGTAAACACTATATACTACACACTCTATTCCTTGTTTTCTTTCAAATTCTGGACGCATTGCGTGTTGGGTGACTGACCTCATCTTGGATATTGTTATTGTATTTATTAATACATCTATACATATAAATAAAATTGAAGTGTTTGTCTATGATTTTACAATGTATAAAATGGTTTTCAAGCGCATGCAGTTATTTACACGATACTGAAACACAAACAAACGTTTTGAAATTCTTGTCTGTTCGCTGGCTATCTTTCTATTTGTCTTAGCTAATAAAAACACCTGAACCCATTTTTATGGGACTTTCACTAAAAATAAAAGAGATCTAAAATATAGGTTACATTTATCCAGAAATTCCAGTGGGATCGAAATTTAACGAGAAAAACCAAGTTTACAGCGTGACCGCGTAAGCGCGTACCACATTTTACTGAGTAAGTACTTATAGATATGAAGTATATATAGCCCATAATAATATATATAGCCCAAATAGATATGAAGTAGACAAACAAACATTATTAATGTACAGTTCAAGCACTCGGAACATCATAAACTCAGAACAGAACAGAACGGTTCAAGTGGGAGTGGGGGTCGTAGGTTCAACCTTCATTTGAAAAAAAAATCAAAATCAGCTTCACGCTATATTCCGGACACAGCAGGAGAGGGAATCTAGTGTTGAGACATTCCATTTCCCATCTTCATTTGGTGGAGAGATCTATTTTAATTTCTCTTTCTGCCCTAGTAGCTTGGTATATAGACAAAGCGCGGCGTTGAGCTCCAATACACAATGTCTCAAATACAGACAGAAAACAGAAAAATAAAATGTTATTTCATGCAGGATTCAGCGTGAAGCTAAAAAAAAACTTTAATTAACTTTGGAAAGCGCAATAATCTTATCACATTTAACAAGATACTTGTCATCGCCAAAACATTTAACACATTTAACTAAATACGTTTAACTTTAACCAAATTATGCCGCCATTAGTCCAGATGTTTATAATCAAATGAATTTGCGAATAAATATTGATTAGAACTCCCTACCCTCGTCACGGTTGAGTGAGTTGCATCGTAAAAACTTTACTATTAGAGAATAGACGCAATGAGTCATATTGAAATAAATCTTTTCTAAGTTTTTAGTTTTGTTAATTTATTTTTTTAGATTTTTTATGGGATCTTTTTGAAGTATGGTTGTGGCTTGTATAGGGTTGAAATTCACTTCTATATATTCTTCTTCTATAAGATTGTTTAACATTTATAATGAAATCGTGATCGGATAATGTAGAAAATAGAAAAATCTTATTTTAAAGGCGATGAAATTTTTATTATATTACAATTCTAGGGTTTTTATCGTAATGAAAATCAATTCACGCAATAGATTGGGTCCGCCAGTTGTGGGTTTGAATTCCAGAAGAAAAGAATGAATTATTTCTTTTCTTCTTCTTTTAATTATATTGAGTTTTGCCACTCAATGTGTAATGTCTTGCAAATTGGGACAGTGCACGGAGAATGGAGTGTTCTCAATATTAGATTCCTTTTTCACACCCTGTTCTATACGGGATACAGCGTGAAGCTAACAAAAAATCTATATACTACACCATTATCAGGAGAAATCACAAAACCAAATGGCCATTCTATTTTACTGTTATCACTTCCAATACAGTATCTTTATATGATCTCTGGAATTGGGATGTAGTTTTGGACCGAACAGATCTTATCTAAGTATTGCATCTTAATGTTAGCTGCTTTATTACTTTTGCGTCTGTTGGGCAATTGGTTGAAAGAAACTATATCTATAATATTATTATAAAACAGAAGTGTATGTTTAGTTGAACGCGGTAATCTAAGGAACTACTGGTTCAAACTGGATCGGTGAAATTTATTCATACGAGTGGGAATTGAACTAATAATTCGTCGCACTTACAGATACTGTGCTGCTTCGATTGTTATTGTTTAACGCCCAATATTAATAACCTATCTTCAACGTCAATCTTAGATTGTTTCATACATCTATCCAATCTCTAGATAGGATAGATGTATGAAACAATCTAAGATTGACGTTGGAGATAGGTTATTAATATTGGGCGTTAATGTAGTAAGTATCTANAGATAAAGAACGATCTTGAAAGAAATATCAAGTAAATACAAAGATTTTTTGGTTGGTTCGTTCATATAATATATGTAACTAATTTAAAAACTGTACAGGAGTTAATATGCAATTATTACAGTTATTTTACAAAGAATATTATGAATCCTTCAAATCAATAATTTAACATTTAAGGCTGTTTCTGAATGAGTAAATTAAATTATTCACTGACATCAGCACATTTAACAGAGTATATTATATAGGTAAAAAGAAAATAAAGTTACAAAAATATATACGTGTAATAAATAATTAGCTTTATGTATATTTTATAAATATTAAATATCAACAATGGTCGTATTTTTTTATTTAAAACAATCAAAAATTCTTTGACGATAATGTCGTTAAAAAATCATATTAGAAGTCATTATACGCCCAATATTAATAACCTATCTCCAACGTCAATTTTCGATTGTTCCATACATCTATCCAATCTAGAGATTGGATAGATGTATGGAACAATCGAAGATTGACGTTGGAGATAGGTTATTAGTGTTGGGCGATAGTTGTCAATCAACTCTGCTTATTAAATCAATAATCATGTATTTTAAGCGGGCGAAGCCGTGGGCGAGCCGCTAGTATATAATATATTTTTACAAAATATTCTAAAATTTTAATTTTTTATTTATTTTTCACGTATATATCTTAACTTTCTCTATAAACATACTAATTAACAAAACCATAAAAAGTATCAGATTACTCAATGACCATAAAGTATAATTGGTTCTGTCCGTCTGTTGGTCAGTATAGTAGTTTATATAGAGGAGTTGCCCCAGAGGGGTAGTTTAGATAATTTATTATATATTTGGATTCATTTACTAATTAATAATAGTTTCGTGTAAGATGGGAAGCAAATGGCAAGAGAAAATAGCAAAGAATGTTAAATTTCGAAAATAAAATAATATTCAAACATTAGAATTAAATATTTTCATATTCTCACTCTAATATTAAGTGAGTCCTTTTGGATAACTTTTCCTTTTTTTTGTTAAAGTTTTTTGTTAGTATTCTCTCCGTTCCCCACTCTCCACCGAACTCTATAACCATAGCTTGTTGAATAGCCAAACTCAACGCCGCGCTTTGCCTTGTTACCAGAGAAAGGAAAATTAAAATCAGTCAGTCTTAAGTCAGTCTCACTCAGTTTCATATCATTAATAATAATAAAAAATAGTTTTGCTAAAATGCTGACAAAGTGAAAATAAAAGAAATAGGTGCGTTACTGTCGTAGACTATGAGTCCATTTATCATTGAGATTACCATAATTTTATAAAACAGTCACAGTATATAAATAATTTTATTTATTTTTATCATAAATAAATGTTGCATCTTTTTTAGCATCACGCTGTATCCAGCACATAGCAGGCTAGTTAGAGCGAACCCGGGAACTTTGTGTTAAGACACTCCGATTTCCATTTAGACATTTCCGTTCCCCACCCTCCCCCGAATTTGTTTTGTTTTTTAAATAACTCAAAAAACTAAAATTAAATTATTAAGTATTATAAATATCAAAATCTATCCAAACGCGATACGAATTCACAATCATCATAAGCAAGCACGTACGTACCATCTTCATATTAATTAATAAAAAATATTTTTGAACACAAATCTAGATACTATCTTAACAATAGGTATATAGGAGTACATCAAAGCTTTACATCCCGCATAAAGCAAGGTGTTAAGATATTCTATTTTCGCATTTTCCACCTTATTCTGGAGAAACTGTGAAAAAATAAGAATAATTTAAATATCATGCCACCGAGTGAAAATTGAATCAAAAATCGTTGCGATTACAGTCATTGTTCTATTGATCCACGACGGCCTCATACATACATACATAGATACATATATCTGCAAAACTATTTTCATTTCATAGTATTTTAGATACTAACTCAATCTTCTGTATCTACCTACAAATATATTCCTATTTTCATTTTAAGGGTAGGGGTAGTTTATGGGAGTGGCTGGTCGGGCCAATAGCCGCGTTCTACAACAGGTGGGAAGGTACGTGCTTTACTGAAATTTCAGGGGGTTGTTCTAGAGAATATTATATTATAAGAAGTTATCTCCCTAATATAGGTTTTTTTATTTTATATTACTATGACTTGCAACTTTGTTTGATAAATGAATGCGTGATATAATACTTGGGAAACATGTAAAAATAGTTATGGGTTCAATTTACATCGAGTAATTTTTAAGTGTAATCTATGTTTTATAAAATTTGTCTTATTTTTGAGGCCGTTGTGGCACAACGTGTGACTATAGCCACGACGGTTGTGGGATTGATTTCCACTTGTACATAGTTCATGTCATGTTCGTATGCAATAATAATAATACAATATACGAACATAATATGTACATGTTAAATAAAAGCTTGTCAAAAAAGCTTTTAGATGTCCAATACGTAAAATAAAAATAGATAAAAAGACACAGTTTGGTAACAAAAATTTAATACACAAACAATCAATAAACAAAGAATAAAAAAAATCTTAACATTTCCCCCTTTTCCTACAAAAAATTACAATAATAATAATACACGAAAATTATATAACAAAATAAAATATTTTTTACTATGAAAAATTTACTGTAAAATTGTGACTATAACTTAGTATTAAATATAAAAAAACATATTTCAAGATATTGTTCAAGCTTAAAAAGTTAAAAAATATTACTCTTAATATCTTTGTGTGTATGTTTTATTTTGTTATGCTGCTAAATATTAATATAGAAAAAAAGACCGTATATTAATTTTAGAATTTTTACATATTTTCTTGAGAACCCAAAATCTAAGTTACTCCCAATGAAAATAAAAATATTATAATCATGTTTGTATAGTGCATTATTGTTTTTCTAAAGGCAGTGTTACACCAGCTACCGGTACAGACGCACGCATGAAAACGCGCGTAGAGGGATATGGCGCGGGATAGCGGGACGAGAGTCGCCATTGGACTTGTTATACAGCCGTTGTCTACGTTCTGAAAATGATAAAAATATATAAATGCTTTCCTTTGCTTCACACTGTAGAAGGGTAGGCAGAGATGCCTACAGTAATGAAATAGTGCTAAGACACTCTGTTATTCATCCACCGTCCAACTTTTCGAAGTATTGTGTCTTGAGTGGCGAAACTCCAATACCGCTGTGCTTGCTACACAAAACATTAGAAAGGAAATTAAATTACTCCTCTTTTTTTTAAGTCTTAAGGTTATAAGCAAAAAATGCCAATTTGAATGAGACAGAACTGACAAAAATCATGGGGCCGAATATCATAATAGTATATGGTTTGAATTTCAACACGATATCTCAAGCCTTCCTTAGATAAAGGCTCTTGACAGGCAGACATACATACGAACAACAATGTGATCTTCTAAGGTTCCTTTTTCCCTTAAAGGTACGGAATTCTAAAAATGGTTATATGTTCGGTCGGCGCTCCGAGCAACGATAATACGTTTTTAAAATTCACTGGTACGATGAGATAAATTACAGCGTTGTGTTCCACCCAATATTGGCAGACGTATTTTTGCCCATAATGAACAGAAATACAGGACTGGTTTATCTTAATCCTATGTTTCTCAGATTAAGTGAGAAAAACATACCAATAATGCTTTCTCCAACTTCGCCATACGTTTACTAGCATAATGCTTCCCAGTCGACGGATGAAGTTTGTTGCGACAAGTTCTCTGCGTGTATATACCGCTTAAGTCTATCCACCGGACTGCACATCCCCCCGTCCATCGTCCGTATATGTGACGGGGGTGACTTATGTTGTATTTGTAACCAGGTCTAAATGTTAGAGTTAGAGAGGGAGAGAAAGAGAGCTTAGTGACACGATATTTTGTTCTTTACTAATATTATAAATCTATTCTTATTGGAGGCCAGTCGTGGCGCAGCGGCACGAAGTGTGACTGTAAATCCGACTGGTTGTGGGTTCGATCTCCACTCGAAGAGATGCAATATTTACTTAAATTTATATTTCCATTTCTTCGCTCTGGTGTCGAGGTTAAGTGCGGCGTTGAGTTCTGCCACTCAACACGCAATGCCTCCAGAATTCGGCAGAAAGTGGGGAACGGAGTGTCTTAACACTAGGTTCCCTCTGCCTACCCTGCTGTGTGCGGGATACCGCGTGAAGCTGATTTTTTATTTATAAATCTAAAGAGTTTGTTTGGTTGAATAAAGTTGAACAAGGTCGAAGGTTAATGGATATATTAAATCACGTTAAAAGTTTCAATGTAACCTACACTGAATGTGCCAATTACGCATAAGGAGTATGTAGTTTGTTGAGTAACTGATACAACAAACTACAACCATTTAACAATGCTGGTTTAGCCTCAAGTAATAATTAAATGCTGCGTTTTCCATTAAGAATCCAGAAGGGAGGCCAGTTGTGGCGCAGCGGCACGAAGTGTGACTGTAAAACCGACTGGTTATGGGTTCGATCCCCACTCGAGGAGATGAAATATTTACTTAAATTTATATTTCCATTTCTTCGCTCTGGTGTCGAGGTTAAGCGCGGCGTTGAGTTCTGCCACTCAACACGCAATGCCTCCAGAATTCGGCAGAAAGTGGGGAACGCAGTGTCTTAACACTAGGTTCCCTCTGCGTACCCTGCTGTGTGCGGGATACAGCGTGAAGCTGGAAACGACTAAATTAATATATTTCTCTAATTTGAACATTATGACAGTGTGTCATTACAATCTTCTATTTGATTTGCCATGTTAGTATGTGTGTTATTCTATGAGAAATCTTTTAAGCTCAATTGAACTGAAATTTAGATTATGACTTCAGTTCTGGTGACAATAAAATAACGTACAGTCAATGTTATTATTAATTCAAAACTGCTGTCGCTAAAAATATAGCAAATTTCTAATTCTTGCACAGTCCTCCTACTGTGGGTATCAAATGAAAGGGCTTGATTTGTAAAATACAATACACCATGAAAAAACATCTAGGAAGCTTAACAAAAGGTTTTTTTTCCACTATGATCTGCCTACAGAACACTACTGCAACCCCATTTATCGCCCGTGTATATGACGAGGGTGACTTATCTTGTATTTGATCCTCATAAACTAGGATATGTAGCATTTATTTCATAAATTTAAAGTATTTCTCATAAATGGGACACTATTTATCACTTTCCGCCCAATTTTTGAGATATTGCGTGTTGAGTGGCGGAACAAATCCATACATACATGTTAGAATATTTACAATATTTCCTATATGTGGATATCTTGGCCTTAGCAGTGGGGTCAACTGGTACTAGCGGAAGGAAGTCGCCCGCAAACGCGTCGGCACAGTGGGCGTGTGTTGGAACTCCGGTCACTTCGAGGCCGCAGACAAAACACTGAAAAAATGAAGTTACAGTTTCATGCCCGTACAGCAAGGTAGGCAGAGAGAACAAAAGTCAAAACCAAATAATTTTATTCAAAAAGGAAGTTACATGCTTAATTTTCTTACTTTATTGATTTTTAAACGTCAAGAAATTTACCACCGGTTCGCTAAATTTACTGCCTTAGACCTGAGAAGAACCGGCGTAAGAGACTCAGCAGGACTGTTTCTTCTTTCTAATGTTGACACCTTTCTAACGTTGCGTGTTGAGAAACGGAACTCAACACCACATTTTGTCAAGTTACTAAAGCGACTTAATGAACCATCTACTACAACTGTCGTGTTTACAGAACAAGTAAATTTATTATTCCAATATCAACAAAAAAATATTGCAATAAAGATTGTTTGAGTATTTTTGCGTCGAAATGCAAATGTTTAGGCAGTGAAATATGAAGTATAGAAATTGTGGATTCAATCCACATTCGGGAGAAAAATTTATTAAATTATTTCGTTTTCTCCGCTCTAGAAGACAAAGCATAACGTTGCTCCTTCAACAAGCAATATCTCGAAAATTGGACATTGCGCAAGGAACACAGTTTTATAACACAAGGTTCACACTTTCATACACCTACACTGTTATGACGTAAAAATAAATAAAAATCTATAAGTTTATAATAGAATGAAAGAAAGATGAATGCCGTGGAGATGCGATCTCTTCGTAGAATATACGTCGTCAGCTTAGCTAATAAAATCCGCAATGAAGAGATTAGAGGCCAGTCGTGGCGCAGCGGCACGAGGTGTGACTGTAAAACCGACTGGTTGTGGGTTCGATCCCCACTCGAAGAAATGAAATATATACTTAAATTTATATTTTCATTTCTTCGCTCTGGTGTCAAGGTTAAGCGTGGCGTTGAGTTCTGCCACTCAACACGCAATGCCTCTAGAATTCGGCAGAAAGTGGGAAGACAGAAACGGAGTGTCTTAACACTAGGTTCCTTCTGCCTACCCTGCTGTGTGCGGGATACAGCGTGAAGCTGATATAAGAGATACACAGAATGGTAGACGAGGATGTCACTCACGGTAAGAATGAAGAAGAACGTTCTCAGCTGGTATCAGACGTACGTCGAACGAATGAGTGATGAAAGAATGACAAAAAAGATCTATGATGGAAAAATGAGTGGTAAGAGAGGTAGAGCGAGACCTCGGTTAACCTTCGAAAACATAGTATCATAAAACATAGTATCAAAGATACTGGAGGAAGGTCACGTAAAAAGCTTAAGGACTCCCTGGAGGGCATTTATAAAGAAGTTGATGACAGTGGACGGGACTAAAGATGTATGTAAAGACCCTTAGCGTTTAGCGCTCTGTTCTCTCTGACTACCCTGCTATTGATAAATCGTGAAGTTAAGTTTTTATAAAATGATGGCACTTTTTGTCAAGGTATTAATATTAATATTTTATACAATTAATCGAGATCGTTTGTATTGCTTAAGAATAAAAAAGATGAAAATTTCAAATTACCTTAGCGATAGTAGCCCCTGTGTAATTAGCATCGTACTCTGATGTTACCGGTGGCATAGTGGTCGGGGTGGTACAGGTCGGTATCGACATATTAAGCAATGTCTCATTCAGTTTCCTCGTTAAATTCGTTTCGAACTCACCAGCTAGACCCGCTATAATCTCTAAAAGCCTAGGAATATCTAATTCAGCGGACTTGTTTGATTTTTGCGTAGTAAATTCTGTTGTTTCTATTGTATTGTCTACTTCTGCATCAGTAGTATTAAAATCATGAATCATAATTGTATCCCCTACTCTCTCACTTCCTGTTTGTGTGGACAAATCCATTAAAAACTCATCAGATACAGTCACAGTATCAGGTATTTCAGTCATTGTTTCTGTAATTTCTGCGGGTAATGTTGATATTGTTGGTGTTTGCGAAATTGCTGTAGTTGTTTCAACAACAGTTGTTTCGATAGTTATTACTTCGGTTGTTGTAGCTTTGAGTGTTGTTACTTCAAAATATTTTGTTTCAGGGGGAGCAGTTTCAGACTCAGTAAGCTGTAATGTAGCCTTTGATAATAGATTTTCTTCAGGTGTTGTACTAGGTAGGGTATCTTGATATGGTTTCGAATGAGGCACTGTAATGTCATATGTAGTGGGTTTCATCTGTCTACGATATGAAGGTTCCTCTTCTTCTTTATTTTCTTCGTCATAATTTATATGTGCATCATGTTTTGATCTTATTCCTTTATTTTTAGGTATTGTGCTTAAACTTTTCTTGTGTTTTTTATTTTTCTTTTTAGATTTCATTTTGTATTTGTATAGATCTGGTAAGAGCTTTGTGAAACGTGATTGATTCAAGAAAGATAATTCAAAAACACTGGCATCATATGTTGGCGTATCAAAGTTTTCATCTTTTAACGTTGTATATGGTGTAAACGGGTGTTCAGCTCCCATACGAGAAAACAATTCTTTTATTGCTCCTATAAAAGTTGTTAATAAAATATTAAAAAGTTACCTTAGCCGAATTTTTAGAATAAATTATATAAATAAAAAAAAGAATAGTCTTTTTAGTGACATATTATGAATTGCTATATTTTCGGCTTCTTTACTTTTAGGCATGTAACACACATTTTATCCTCTCACACATTACAAATATGTCAATAATAATTGACAAAATACATTCATAAGCATTCATACACATACACACAATTTCAAAAAACACTCACAGAATAACACTTCACGGTGTATCCTGCATATAGCAGGCAGAGAGAACTTAGTGTTAAGACATTCCGTTCCCATAAACACATACGTTCTCCACTTTTTTGTCGAATTCTGGAGGTATTACGTGTTGAGTGGCGGAATAACAAGCGTTAAGAATTTCGACGTAGTTCGATAAAAACGTATGGCTTTGTTGATCAGAGCGCTTGGACGGTTTCCAAAGAGGAGCGGATTCAAATCCCGCTACGTTCAAATTTTCATACGTTTTCTGAATAAGTATTTTTCTTTCCTAAGTATTAATAACACTTCAAAAATGTTTAAAAATAGTATACCTTTAACTTCTTTAATTTCGGACAAGCTTAAGGCTCTAGTGATCATTTTCTCTTGGAATCTCAACGCTTTGTTTCCTTCCGATTCACCTATTTTACTGTTTGTGGTTGTTTGTCCTAAAATTCATATTAGAATTAAATAAAACGTAAGTGTAGCCAAAATTCCTTAATGACTGTTCTGGACAGGCTAGTACATTATTAATAGATTAAGTTTTAAGGATCATGAATCACGGATTAAGGCTTAAGTCTTAGGCGTAAAAATTATGTATCAAGGATCAAATATCAAAAATCAAAGATCCAAGGGTCAAGGAACAAGGATCAAGGACCAAAGATTGCAGATTAGGACTAAAGAATTAAGGCGGTGTAAGGTTTAAGGAGTAAGATTATATAAATATTAAAATAGAGTATATATTGCCATTAAATAATCATAATACAAGGACTATTTGTTCTATAACCATATCGAATAGAACGCAAGAGGTTCTCAAATAAAACAGAACACAGACAGACTACAGCTACAGAGATGGTAACAACGTAAATAAGTTGCAACAAGTGTATTTAAATTATACGAGGGTACATAGCTTAATACGAATGGATGGCTTAGTGGTCAGAACGCTTGGATGGTAAACGCGAAGAGGCGCAAGTTCGATTCCTGCTACGTTAAAATTTTTGTTTACCTACCATAATCATAGTACGTATAATAATCGACGTCGTCATCGTCCAAATCCTCCAGCTCTTCAAAATCATCGTAAGCCACAATTTCACTTAAAACAAGAACAGCACTAATAATTTGTACCCAGAACATTTGTCCCGGAGACCACAGAAAAGGGGGAATTAATAATTATTTTTTTCACATGATCAAAATCTGTGCACCACAACCATAATTTTGTATGACGTTTCTTGAAAAATATTATTAAATAAAAAGAAATTTATTAAGCATGTTGCTTGTAATATAAAAACTTTTTGTGAGTTTTAAGTTATATTTATTTCTTTTGCTTTCCGATGTATCCCGCATGTGGCAGGGTAGGCAGAGGGAACCTAGTATTAAGGCACTTCCTTCCCGACTGTCCGCCCAGTTATGCTTAGTCATATTGCCAGAGCTAAAAAAGGAAAATGATGAACTGGCGAGAATAATACATTCCCTAAGTAGGATTTCAACACGCAATGCCTCCAGAATTCGGCAGAAAGTGGGGAACGGAGTGTCTTAACACTAGGTTCCCTCTGCCTACCCTGCTGTGTGCGGGATACAGCGTGAAGCTAATTTAATTTAATTTTTTTTTAAGTAGGATTTAAACCCAAAACCGCCGCGCTTACAGAATTTACATGCTGTACAGCTGCAAAACAACGGTCTCTTTTGTAAAATACCCTTTTAGAATTCAGTTAAGTAACCATTATCAGTCTGACAAAGAGTAAAGATGAAGGTCTGAGTAAGACACAATTAGTATAAAGAAACAAGTATTTTTACATACGTACATATATTTATAATATATTATAGTGGCATAGTCTAGAGATTCAAATCTAGAGATAATTTGCACGAGTGACCCGGGCTCCAGTGATTTACTTGTTTAATGACAATGTACTTTACGCCGAATTCTGAAGGCATTGCGTGTTGAGTGGCGGAACCCAACGCCACGCTTTACCTCGATACCAGAGCATATAAATGGAAATATTAAATATTTTATTTCCTCAAGCCGGAATTGAACCCACAACCTGCCGCGTTTACAGTGACACGCCACGACTGGCTTCAAATCTCTGATTTTAGATTCCTTTTTTATTTTTTTCAATTTTTTGTTATTATAAATTATTTCTTTCACAAAATAAACTGACTTCTAACAACGAACTAAAAAGTAAAAAATAATTTTACATAAAGTAAAACGCACTTTTAACAACGCATGTTAAAGAAAAATAATTAAAAATAGATTTTATACTTTTGAAGTCGGTGTCAAGCTAATGCTACAACAACCTTACAACAATATCGAATTATTAAGCCTGTTTGTTTTACTTGGCACCGACTTAAAAATTATAAAATCTTTTTAAATTATTTTCGTTTAACAAAATGAAGGCGCGTTTTACTTTATGTAAAATTATTTTTTACGTTCTGAGGTAACAAACAATAAAAAAAACAGTCGAATTGATAACCTCCAACGTCCATGGTAAAAGTAATGTTAAAATTCTAAATTGGAATAGTCTACATCACACTCTTTTATTGAGCATACCACTTGTTTTTTCATTTTGTCACATTTGCCATCACTAGTTTAAGTACCTACCTAATTATTACTGTTTTCACAATTTTTCTAAATTATGTATTATAGTATACATTTTTAATTTTCCTATTTCTACTGCTCGAATATATGCTTTCAATATAATGCTGCTTTTAATATATGCTTTCTTCTGCTCGAATTGAGCGAAATTTATGCCTATATAAAATATGATAATTTGAATAAACCTCAACTAAATCTTATTTACAATAACAACATGTTTATAGGGAAAAAAATATAAATTGCAGTTAGAATTTATTTGAGCCGCTTTGCACAATAAACACATTTGCGGAATGCCTCCGTATCACAGTAAAAGTTTGGTGATAACACTAAATTAGCTATAATAGGCTGAATGCGGAAGCTGGCTGAATAAAGTGATGCCTTTGCCTCTATCCGCGACAACATGGCGCCGGTCCGACGGGCGCCGAATTTTCCCGCGCGCGACCTCAAAATGACATAACGTCGAAAACTCTGCTAAAACGAATTGAATCTTATTTTCATAAAATTTAAATATATTTTGCCTTTTTGTACACAATATTGACTTTTATTCGCTGCGTTTTGGGTGGCTTTTAGTTGATTTTATACGATTTTATGCTTGATTTGGGTATCTATAAGGTTTTGTTTCCTTTGACGTAGAAAAGAAAATTTGTATTGACTAATGTTTTTCGCGGCGAAGTCGTGTCTGGGTGGCGCCAGGATCTTACAAGGTATTTTCTTGCGATTTCCTGCCTTAATTTAATACAATAAAGTTGAAATTTGTATACGTAATTGTAGTATATTAAGATGAAAGCTTCAGTATATACTTGGTATATAAGAAAGTGTCGTCTGCCTTTAAAATATCTATTTTCATTTGTAAGTTTGTGTTGAGAAGAGATGAATTGTTGCAAAGAAAATTGTTTTGTCAGTTGGGGAACGATTTTAGAAATACTTTTCATATGTTATATGTTAACAGTCTTTGAATGTCGTTTGTTCGATCCATGGGTGTGAACTACTCCATTCTCCACTTTCCGCCGAGTTCTGGAGGCATTGCGTGAGGGATGGGAGTACTCAATGCCGCGCTTTACCTCGACACCAGAGCGAAGAAATGTAAATGTAAATAAATCTGTTATATCCTCGAGTGGGGATCGAACCCACAACCAGTCTATTTTACAGTCACACTTTGTGCCCCTGCGCCACGACAGGCCTCTGCACTCTTATATACATGACAACTATGGTGCTATCAGATTTTTTGGTAAAAATGTTGTTTTCTCCTAAATGGGAACTTAGTTTTAAGACAGTCATGTTATTCCTCATCTTCTTTTATTTATTCAAGTTTAAACATTAACCTTATGTTATATACAGGATGTAACGCGATCGACTGATCAATGGTTGTCTATGAATAGAGGACCTCAGTACCTATCCGTTTCACCCTCACGTATGTTAGCCGATTTTCAGTTGTTCGGCAGATATTGAAGAATTTGTGTTTTTTTTTGAAACAATCGAATTCTTGAAAAAAATTGACAAATACATCCCGACGGTTGAGTCTGCGCTTATGATTTTTTTCCTCAACATTGCTCAATTTTAGGCCTTTTGTATAACGTAATATTTCAAAAGTATTGGCTTATAAATCTTAGAAATAACATTGACACAAAAATATTTTTAAATAAACAAATTTCTTACAAAAACATTCAAGGGCTGTAGCGAAAAAAAATATTAGTAATTTTAAAAACTACTACTATTAGTATAAAATAATCTCCTAAAGTTTCATAGGGGCAACTCGATGAAAACAAATATAAAACATGTACTCGAATCATGAAACAGTAAAACATTATTATTATTATGAGAATTGACTACATTTAAATCGATTTTTTTAAATATTTACAAAAATTTTAGTAATCACTTTTTACCTGTTTATTATAAAGACATATTTTTTATTGAGTACCAATATTAGGATATTGTGAATTTATCACAGTACAGGCCGTAAATTGACTAATGTACTTAGGTGGGGATTAATATTAACTTTCACACCCTGTGGAAAGAATATTACACAAGTAATTTTGTGGTACTTTCTATTTTAAGAATTACATATGTATATAAAGAATAGTTACTAAAAAATTCATTCAGATAGAATAATAAAATAAAATAAATCAGCTTCACGCTGTATCCCGCACACTGCAGGGAAGACAGAGGGAACCTAGTGTTAAGACACTCCATTCCCCACTTTCTGCCGCATTCTGGAGCCATTACGTGTTGAGTGGCAGAACTCAACGCCGCGCTTGTCCTCGACACCAGAGCGAAGAAATGGAAATATAAATTTAAGTAAATATTTCATCTCCTCGAGTGGGGATCGAACCCACAACCAGTCGGTTTTACAATCACACTTTGTGCCCCTGCGCCACGACTGGCCTCTTCAAGCAAATTCAGATAGCATAACGAAATAATCTTAAAATGTACTTGAATCGATGGTAAATGAAATGTTTAATATTTAAATTTCCTCGCTCTGGTAACGGGGCAAAGCGCGGCGTTGTGTTTCGCCACTGGATAGTTAACGCTACGTATTAGCCACTGATATTGGGTCTACAATTATCAAAAAATGCAACTACCTATTAGATTTAAGATTTATTGTGAAATTATTTTCTGGCTCTTCGATTTTCAATAAAAAATACTCTTTTGGTACTACGTGTGCCTGATTTTGATACATTATAATTATGTTAAATTGAGGCCGGTCGTGGCGCAGCAGCACGAGGTGTGACTGCAAAACCGACTGGTTGTGGGTTCGATCCCCACTCGAGGAGATGAAATATTTACTTAAATTTATATTTCCATTTTTTCGCTCTGGTGTCGAGGTTAAGCGCGGCGTTGAGTTCTGCCACTCAATACGCAATGGCTCCAGAATTCGGCAGAAAGTGGGGAACGGAGTGTCTTAACACTAGGTTCCCTCTGCCTACCCTGCTGTGTGCGGGATACAGCGTGAAGCTAATTTTATAATTATGTTAAATGACGGAACTCAACGCCGAACTTTGAATATCAGAAAGCGCTGTCCCACTACATCATGACTGATAAATACGACGTTGCCAAAAAAAGAAAAAATGTTAAATATAAATATAAGCTTTAGGACATTATACCTACAGAATTTTACAGGAGTTACCATATTTACTTTGTATTTAGATTATTGAAATATGATGCCATTGATTGAAGGTAATTGAGACAATCGTGGGCCTTTAGTACGACATACCGTAATATTGAGTTCTACTAATCAACACGCAATGTCTCAGATTCGGAGGAAAGTATTGAAAGAAGGTCTTGACACACTACTGCCTACTGGAAATCGAGCCGTAGGTATTGGCGGCAAAGTTCCCAGTTGCTTAACCTTTAGTAGTATGTGCTTACGTTATTGGTATCTATGCGTAATTGCGTCACACGAAATACAGGTATGGATAAACATCGTGAAATGAAAAAAAAAAATCATATGTCTAAACTGTTAAGGTATCTTGATTAATTTCTTTGGGTATAGGTTTAAAATATTTTACCCTATATGCTATTCCCGTAAAAGAAGCGCTGACATTTCCACTCTGTATAAATATAATTTGAATATCTACTTTCTTAATAAAATATTTACGCTGAATAAATCAATAAGCAATTTTTTTTCTTATCAATTAATATATTTTAGTGATTTTCAAGTAACAATAATGAATCTTTATATCTTTTATAATTTTTATACTTTTTCTTCTTCTACAGATTTCTACAGATTCTTCTTCTGCCTTCCGACTACAGATTTCTAATTAAAAAATGAAACAATTATTGCAGGTATTTATATTATTTTATACCAGGTATTTCCAAAAATGTATTCTAATTTGATTTATGTACAGATGTACAAGTATATAGGATCAAATTCCGCTTTAAAGTTTTGTACAACGCCATCTCGCATGAAGTAGCGGAACTAATTGAAAAAATATTAGAAACGTTAGGTCTATAAGCGCAACACGCAGTCCCTCAATATGCGAATAGATGACAACAAAATAGTTTTTCTATAATACATTATACATAATATATATATTATAGAGGTCAATCGTGGCGCAGGGGCACAAAGTGTGACTGTAAAATTGACTGATTGTGGATTCCATCCCCACTCCAGGACATGAAATATTTATTTACATTTATATTTTCATTTCTTCGCTCTGGTGTCGAGGTAAAGCACGGCGTTGAGTTCCGCCACTCAACACGCAATGCATCCAGAACTAGGCGGAAAGTAGGGAACGGGGATACAGCGTGAAGTTGATTGCATTTGATTTGATTAGATACTAACGAGGAGGTGATGCCATTCGTGGCGCAGGGCCACAAACGCGTGACTGTAAACGCGACCTGTTGTATTCGATCACTATTGGAGGAAATAAAATACTCATTAAAGTTTATATTTTCATTTCTTTACTCTGGTGTCGACGCAACGCGTAGCGTTCCAGAATTCGGCGGAAAATGGGGATCGAAGTTAGCTAGGTTCTTTCTGACTAACGTGAAGCTGATTTAATTTAATTTTTTAATGTGTAGGTACTAACTAGTATTTCGGAAAAGCATAAGAGAAAATGAAATGTTTTGAAAAAAATATAATTATTTTTAAGTTTTCGCACGAATTCAAGACATTGTGTGGTAATTTGAGAAAAAAGAAAAAGATGACACATTTTTTTTTAATTAAAACATTTAATGAATCAATACGTAATATTTTCAATACGGATAATACGGCGACGCCTTCCAAAAGGCAATGTTAAGTGTTCTATAATTTCTATCGAAGTCCTTCAGAAACTGTTTGTCTTCTTCCTTCAGTTGAAAATCAAAAATATCGAAGTTTTGCTCAATGTGCCCTTTGTCCTCTGCTTTTGGTATGGGGACGACACCTAGTTCATACTGCAAGAAAAATAAGAAATAAAAAGAACATTAAAAGTAATTGGAGACCATCGCGGCTCAGTTTGATGGTAATGGATTTTTTACATTAGTTTTTCTGTAAGAATTTAACCAAATGTAAATAATTAAAATATTGGAAGCCACCGTTATAGTTAATGAGATGTCTCATGGATCCTCAAGAGCTTAAGCTCCATAATTCTAAAATTATGATAATTTTCCACTCTGGTAGACAAAGCGCGTCGTTAGGTTCCGCCGCCGAAAATTGATCTCGCCGCCGAATTGAGAAACGGAGTCTTTTAACAATATGTGCCTTATGAAACTACACTTAAGACAATTATAGTAACACTTAACGACGTTATCTGTATAACAGTGTTCTTTATTCAATTATCAACTAACCCCCCAATATAAATACACAAATTCATTTTTCACAATTTAAATCAATATTGACTTACCAAATATCTAAGATTTAGCTGAGGCACAGTCTTCCCATACTTCTTGGCCATTGTAACCAGTTCAGCATCAGCAACCCTAGGTGGTGGAGACAAAGAAGTGGCTTTTGAAGGGAACAGAGATCCAAAAGGAGTATAGCCCATAATTGCAATTCCATGTTTTTTGGCATACTCTCGTAGGCAGTCCTGCTGGATATTTAAGTTAACCTGGAGGTAGATGACCACAAAATTGGTTAAAGGTGTTATTTAAATGTTATGTTTAGAGCCCATAATATAAACAATAGAATAAGAAGCTTATTCACAAGGTTCCTTTTATTTAATTAGTAAATGTAAATAGATAAAAGAATCTTGTTAATTAAAAACTAAGGAATGTCTTAGAAAAAGTATTAAATATAAATTTATTAATTTCAAAAAATTAATAAATTTATATTTAATACTTTTTAATTTCAAAAAAATCATGAACATTGATCGCCTATTAGAGCTATCAGGATTTATCTATCCAAAAATATAAAAATCCATCAAGTTATTGATGTTTAAATAATATTATCCCCAAAAATATTTTATTTTCGTGAGGAAATCCTGTGATACTGTGATACCCAACTGTGATACCCAACTCGAGTGGGGGCTCGAACTGGTTTTGTGGGACTCGCGGACCGGGAGATATTGCTTCCATACATCCCACCCACTAACTCAACGTGCTTCTCGACCGATATTGGCCGTAGGACACGGGAACCATAATCTATAATGGCGGTGTGTCACCCTCGACGGCCTGCTTAGAATAGAATAGATTATATAGAATGCGGGAACCTGAGCGCGCATACTAGGGCCAGGAAAGTATGAGAGTACCCTTCCCAAGCTAATCGCCCACTGACGTGTTATAAAAGACAAGGCGGCCCTCGATGCTCAAAAAGATGTACCTCAACTTGTAACACAGCAGGTTTTATTTTACTATGTCGTATGAGACGGTCCAATTGTGGTTGGTTGAAGTTGGCCACTCCGATGGATTTCGCCAGTCCAAGTTTCTGCGCCTCAACCATTCCTTTCCATGTCTCCAGATAATCAGTGTCAGATAAACTGCGGTTCGACTGAAAATAAATAAATTATAAATAGTTTTTAACAAGTATATTTTAAGTGGATGTCTAAAAAAATAGTTTTCAATTGTGATATAATTATTTTTCCAGCCTTGCCTGGAAAAAATATAATATCTTGTTTAGTAGTAAATTTAAAATATTACATGTTGAGTAACAAAACTCACCGGCGCGCTTTGTTTTACCCTATGTTAATGTAAGAGGAAAATAAAAATAACTTAAATATAATGATTTACCTGAGCAGTGATAGAAACTATACCATTGTATCAAAATAACCTGGGTTACTCGCGTAAGTTACCAAAGATCTAGAAGTTATATCTTTATAGAATAATAAATTTTTAGTTCCAAAAATAATAAAAATAAATAAAAAATAAATAAAAAATCAGCAGGTTAGGAGAGGGAACCTAGTATTAAGACTCTCCGTTTCTCATTTTCACCTAATTCTGGAGGCGTTGCGTGTGTTAAGTGACAGAACTCAACGCCGCGCTTTGCCTCGACACCAGAACGAAGAAATGAAAATAAATATCAATAAAATTAAAATAACATTTAAATAAATATTTCATTTCCGGGTGGGGATTGAACTCACAACCAGTCCCGTTACAATCACAAACCTGTGCCCCTGCACCACGACTGGCCTCTAAAAATAAATAAATACTTACAAATGATGAAATGGGCCAATGTATGAGATAAAGGTCGACGTAGCCTAAGTTGAGCTTAGTGAGCGACTCACGCAGCGCAGGCACTACATCTTGAGACTCGTGCCTGTCATTCCACAGCTAGAAAAAAAACCATAATTAGTATTCTTATTTTTTATTAAAAAAAAACCATAATCTACCTTGTCGGTTCGATTCCTCAACCGAGACCAAGTGCGGCTTTGATTTCCGCCATTCAAAATTTCCATTCAAAACGTAATGTCTCAAGAATTCAGCGGAAAATAAGGAACGGAAGTATCTTAATGGGTACAGAGTGTCTTATCTGTAGTTCCCCAGGTTCTTGTGGGATACAGAGTGAAATAAAAAAAATGAATCTATAATACAAAATTTGTTCATTAATAATACTTCAGTACCTTTGTAGTAACAAACAGGTCTTCTCTCTTCACAACACCTTCAGCTATTTTATTTTGTATCGCTCGTCCCACCTGAAATGTAAAGATAAAGTTTGACTTGATAAATTTTTAGCCCTCTGTTTTTCAACCCCCTTCCCCCTATTCCTACGGTCATGAATAAAACTGTTGCGTTTACAATCAGAATCATTAATATAATTTTAATACCATTTATCATTTCAATACACTTTACGCATTGTAGACCAAAATTTACTGCTGTCATATTTTAATTAAATTATCTAAACTTTTGGACAAATCTTTATCTAAGGAGGACTTATTTTTAAAGTTAGTTAAGTAAAAATTTAATAAATATTAAAGACCACGCGGCCGTATTATTTGGTCAACGCGGATATTATTTGGTCGACGTAGTCGCATTGACCAAATAAATACAAAAAAATCGAAAACAAAGGTGAACTTGCGACCACCTCGAAGTGTTACCTGATCTTCAATAAAGTATATTGATGCAGTATCAATGTGTCTGAACCCCACATCTATGGCAGCTTCAACAGCTTTTTCTATTGAATCATTGGTGACTGGCGTTAGTCGTGGTATGTTTTCGTCACCCTTAAAGAATACAAATATTTTTCCTATAAGTTTAACCATAACTTTAATAATTTTAATATAGTCATTACAATTATCCAAGTGTTAAATTTTTCATTTTTATAAAATACTTTACTAAAATCATAACAAAAGGATTTAGAAGGCCTAAATTATTTTTTTATACACAGTGTTTTTGTCAGCACCACTTTAAATGAAACTACTTTATAAAAGTGTAACATTAATACAATAAAAAATGGTTCTTTTTCCAAAAATGAAAAAATGATTTTTTTTAAACAAAATAAACAATAAAATTATTGTTGTAAAATAAAACGCCATTTGTCAAGAACGACGCTCGCAGGCATAAATCTATCAAAGGGACACCGCTGCATACACCTCATTCCGAAATCAGGTTGTAGGTATTGACGGCAAAGTTCAAAGTTGTTTAACCTTTAGTAGTATTTTTGTAGTAGGGTGTGTTTACGTTATTAATATCTATGCATAACTGAGTCACTCAAAATACAGGTATGGATAAACATCGTGAAATGAAAAAAAAATCCTACGTCTAAACTGTTGAGGTATCTTTATTAATTTCTTTAGGTATAAGTTTAAAATATTTTACCCTATATGCTGTTCCCGTAAAAGGAACGCTGACGCTTCCACTTTATATAAAAGTTTCATAATATATTGCTTAATTTTATTCACAACATTCAATTAAGGATTTGAGGATGCAAAACTGGTGTTTATACCAGTATGTTAAAAAATATGAAATTAGGCATAACTTTAGAAAATCTATAAGAAAAACTCAGGACGTACTTACCGGCACCTGTCTCTCGGAACCCAACCAAGTTCCGAATGCCAGATTTGGCATGGAGTTTTCATCGTTAAGCTTCACTAGAGGAGCTTTAGATTTGCCGCATTTACTTACAGGAACATTCTAAAAACATACACCATAAATTATAGAAAATGATTGTTTTTCACACTGAATCCCGCATGTAGCAGAGTTGGCAGAGGAAATATCGTTCTCCATGAACTAATGGACTCATGTGATCATCCATGACGTGTTACATCTACACACATGTGATCAGCCGGCCATACATGTAATCACTCATCCGCACATGTGATCTCTCATCCACACATACTCATATACTCATATGATCTGAAATCAACACAAAAGATCTTACGTCCACACATATTATCTCCCATCAAAACATGTGATCTGATATCAACACATAAGATCTCGCATCTACACATGTGATCTCACATCCACACATGTGATTTCAGATCCACACATGTGAACTAGTGATGTAACTAATATTCGCATTCATATTCCCGAATATTTGCATATTTTCGTGAATATGAATATAAAAAAAACAGTTCAATGTAATGTTGTCTGTTATGTGTGTAATGTGTTAATGTTGCCTGAAAGGGTCTTTTCATACCAAAGTCAAAGACAAATAATTTTATTCAAAATAAGAAGCATGTAGCTTCATTTTTTGGACATCAAATAATTTATCACCAGTTTAGTAAAGTTAATGCCTCAGACCTGAGAAGAACCGGCGCAAGCACTCAAAGGCTCAGTGGGACTTTTTTTAAATAAAATTTTATACAATATTTTATTATGACAATGATACCTTTGAGACAGACTGGAGCGAGTATTTCATTCCCAAGGCGCGTTATCATTTATAAAATTATTAATTCAGTAATAACCTTTCACACAAACGTCTTTTCACATTTTTCTTAAGTCGTGATATAGAAAATTCTCTAACTTTTCTGGGATCCTATTATAAAAGCGTACACATTGTCTCGTAAAAGAATTATGTATTCAATGCAATCGAGTTATAGGTGCGCTAAGTTTAAGCCTATTTCAAGTATTAATATTATGAACATCACTAATTTTGGTAATATCATTGTTTTTCTTAACATTCATAACATTTTGAAAAATATATTAAACCATCCACTACCATTCATTTTTCCTAGTCGAACCCTACATTTGTATCCTACCATCCAATGTCTAAATTGTTGCCACTTTGGTTATGTAAAATCATAGTGCAGATTGAAGCCAAGGTGTACAAATGTTCCCAGTCAAAAAATGATGATGAATGTCACACTAGCAGGGAAAAAGATTTTTGTTTATACTATGAAAATAAACATTTTGCTACAGACAAGGACTGTCCTGAGTTTGCAAGGCAACAGTCTATCGAAATTACAATGTCTCAAGAGTGTATATCATAGAGTTGTATAGTGTATATCATAGAGGCTTCTGCTCGTTTCTCTCCTGTCCGTAGTTCCTATGTTGATATGGATAATAACGGAAGAAATATCTTCCCCTCCTGCTCATTCAATCTCCTCATCATCAATATCAAGCCGCTGTCGCTCTGTGTAAATAATACCGAAAAACAGTTGTCCATTCTTCCCGTCCCCGAGCTCCTTTTGCAAAGGCGTATAACAGACAAGCTCATAAGCCTTGAATTGCTAATTGTCTCCTCCCTTCCCTTCGTAATGGTTGCGCTCTAAACTAAAGTGTTGAAAGTCCAGTAGAATGAAGATCAAATCTTTTAGTTGCACTAACTGAGACCTTTGTGAGCATCTTACAAGCCGCTGGCGATGGCTCACCGACTCGGCCGCCGACCTTTTCTTATTTTCTCTTTCTCTTACTTCGCAGCTATCATGGTCTTTTCTTCCTTCTACCCATGGCAGTAACCATTTGCCTATACTCCTTCCTATGCATAATAGACATCCTCCTGCTCCCATCCTAATTCTTCTTCTAAATATAATTTAAAACAAGCGAACTGGAATGAGTACGTAGACTCTGTGGATTCCATTTTGGGCAATCTTCCTGAGTTCGGTAATTTTGAGAATATCATTCTTTGCTATGATGCTTTTGTCTCTGCCATCCTGTCATCAGCTGCTTGCAGCTTGCATGTCTCTAAAAATCACTCATTCTATCGATCGACGAACATCTGCAGCTTGTATGAGGAATTATAATGAATACAAGCTCAGAGATGCAAAGTTTAGAAATTTGACTGGGAATAAGCAAAAACCAGGATAGACCAATTTTTGTGAATTGGTATAGCCGTTGTCCCAGTCCTAGCTCCAATAATCCCTCTTTGTGGCTTAATGATATTGCTTACAAACTGGTTCTGCCCTTTGTAGCGTCTTGTGATTTATTTTTATCCCCACTGATTGAGTCTTTGATGAAATGGATGCTTGTTTTTCGTTCGAAGAACTCAAAAATGTCTTAACGGATTTAAGAGACACTAGCCCACTAGGCCACATTCACTGTGTGAATGTGGCCAAGACGACGGTTCCCTCACATCTTTTTCACTTGCTCTAAGCTAATCCGTCCCTTCTTCATAAAGTTAATAATTTATTTAATTTTCAATGTTTGTGTTTAGTCCTGTAAATTGTTATATAAATATATTACAATATTTTTAATATTAAATTAATGTAGGCTAACATCTTTGTATCATATATGTCTAATTACTAACGCTCCGTCTGTGTGTATATAATGTATATAATGATTTTAATTTTATTTTTATATGTGAAGGCAATTTTTATCTGAATCTTTTCTTTGAACATGCATTCTCCTACTGAGTAACATTATCTCTTTTTACTGTACAACATTCTTCGTGTCTTCTCCACGCTACGTGACATTAGCGACCGTGACCGACCGACCATCACATCAGACAACCGTACCAAACATACCATACCAAATAATTATGATTTTGAGACTTTTAAATATTGACTTTATATATGAACCATAAGTACATTACGCATATACGTGGTGCAGTCGGGAAAAATATTTGCTACTACCATCGGGTAAAATGCAGGGGTCGCAAGCCGGGATCACGGTATTCAAAAATACCGGGATCCCGGACCCAATATAGGTTTTAAAATACCCGTTTTAAATTTACAATAGCCAGGATTTTCTGTATTTCCTGTTTTAATAAAACTAAATATCAATAAAACAAAAAAAAGCAGCGTGCAATTCAATTTAAACCACCTGTTTTGCCCTGAATTCATTTTCAATTATAGCCCATAGCTAGTTTTCTTTTTCAGATGATTAATAAATATATAAGAAAAACTCAACGTGCATCGTGGAGTGAGGCCACTATGAACTTAGCAATGGCAGAAGCTAAATCCTCTCCGATATCTGCTGCCGCGAAGAAGTATGGGCTTACGCTGTCTACTTTGCAGCGACATATTAAAAAGGGAAGTTCTGAGAAAAGACTTGGAAGGTATCAGCCTGTATTTAATGGCGCCCAAGAAATAGAATTACTGAAGAAGCCATACGTTCTCATCGAGCTACGTCGAAATTTTCATAATCATGAAAAAATAGTATTCTCTCTTGCCAAATGATAATTCTTAGTAATCATCTTTGGGTAGCGGAAATTTGTAAAAATCTCCCTACAGAGATGCTAACAACATAAATAAGTTGTAACAAGCGTATAAAAATTTCGACGTAGCTTGGCGAGAACGCATGGCTTAGTGGTCAGAGCGCCTGGTCGGTTTCCAGGAGGCGCGNTACAGAAGACACAAAAAATTAAGTATTACTGTCTCGTTTGTGGAAATCCATATTTGGACCCACCTAATGAAGATTGGATCAAATGTGGAGATTGTAATGAATGGGCCCACGAAGCCTGCACTTGTTACTCAGGTATAGGCTCCTATTTTTGTGATTTATGTCAAAAATGAAGAGATTTTTTTCTTTACTTTTCTTGTTACAGAAGATATAGTTTATTACCCTGTTCATTTTGGTATAAGACAAAATGTAAACAAAGAAAGATTATTATTGTTTATGTAACTTTTTAATTTCTATTAAATTTGATCCATTATCAATGAAAGAATATTATATTAATCAGCTTCACGCTGTATTCCGCACACAGCAGGGTAGGCAGAGGGAACCTAGTGTTAAGACACTCTGTTCCTCGCTTTCTGCCGAATTCTGGAGGCATTGCGTGTTGAATGGCAGAACTCAACGCCGCGCTTAGCCTCGACACCAGAGCGAAGAAAATGGAAATATAAATTTAAGTAAATATTTCATCTCCTCGAGTGGGAATCGAACCCACAACCAGTCGGCTTTACAGTCACGCCTCGTGCTGCTGCGCCACGACTGGCCTCAAGAATATTATATTAATACTATATTAAAGTTCCATCAATCGTGACCTATAAAATAACTTTTTTTGTTTGTTCACCTTTTGTCTCATGCTTTTGTAAATAGGGTATAAATGTGTGTTATTATTTTGATCCTATATTTCTTATATTAAAAAAAAAATTAAATTAGCTTCACGCTGTATCCCGCACACAGCAGGGTAGGTAGAGGGAACCTAGTGTTAAGACACTCCGTTCCCCACTTTCTGCCGAATTCTGGAGGCATTGCGTGTTGAGTGGCAGAACTCAACGCCGCGCTTAACCTCGACACCAGAGCGAAGAAATGGAAATATAAATTTAAGTAAATATTTCATCTCCTCGAGTGGGGATCGAACCCAAAACCAGTCGGTTTTGCAATCACACCTTGTGCCGCTGCGCCACGACCGGCCTCACGGTTCTTATATTGATTGATTGATATTCAAAATAAGTCACTATAGACAGATTCTTTGAAACTATAATTACATTTAGGTACATTAAGTTAGCAAACTAGATGTTCACTCTAATGTTAAACTTAACTAAGCTAAATGTAAAGACTGATTAAAAAATAAGTACTTAAATAAAACATATTAATAATTTGTTACCTAAGTTATGTGATGAAAATAGAGTTTAATAATTTATTTTGTTATTTTTATACTTAGTTAAGTCATTATGTGGGTATAATCGTTTAAAAACAAGTCATACCTGTTTTGCCCTAAGCTTACCTGATTTGCCAAGAGGGTTACCCGTTTTTGGCCAATATGCGGGCAAAACGGTTTTTTTAGACCTTTTATATTTTTCATATAAAATAAATATATTTCATAAAAATAATTTATTTGGCGTTTTATTATATACCTTAATAAATATACTTTGCATTGATGTAAATTATAATAAGTTAAGAATCCATGTGAACTTAACGGTTTTTTTTACATTCTCGCTTAACATACCCGTATTGGGCCACCTTCCCCTAATTAATCTTTTCAGACTGGTATAAAATTATTATAAGATTTTAATCAGCGGCTACCATCGTATAATTATTCATCTGCTACAAAAAATATGTATATATATATATTATATAAACTAATGTTTGATCGTCGTTACAATGGAAGGTCATATTTTCGAAGCATTCTCATAATGATGAATGAGATAATTTTTATATAAGTAGGTAAATCCACGGACGTAGGATTGGGGAGGCCGGGTCACCATGTCCACCTCAGAATTTTTATTAACAAAAAATTAACTTGAAAAATTAAAAGGAAATACTTTGACACGAACATATCTGTTCGAAGTTTGAGTCCAGGCTCTTCTCAGAAAATATTTCTAGAAACGCCCATGAGTATTTATATTAATTCAAAAAATCTTTTAAAAATAAGCAGTCTAGATGTTTCTTCATGGTATATTACAAATTAAGCCCGTTCAGTTGATACCTATATTAGGTTGGTTGTGCAAGCATTTGTAATTCACCATTTTGTTGCGGCAGTCATTGTGAATTAACAAGAATATTGATTATATGTGATTTAATTGTCATTAGAACTGAAATCTGAAATCTAGATTTCAGCTCAATCGGACGCTGGGAATGGGAAATGGGTCAAATTGAGCTTCCAAGATTTCAGACACACTAACACATATACCTACTAACACGGCAAGCCAAGTAAAAGCTTTCAATAAATAATTGCCGTCACTATTTTTTTTTCAGCTTCACGCTGTATCCCGCATACTGCAGGGTAGGCAGAGAAAACCTAGTGTTAAGGCACTCCATTCCCCATATTCCGCCGAATTCTTGTTGAGTGGCGGAACTCAACGCCGCTCTTTTGACTCGATGCCAGAGCAAAGAAATGAAAATATAAATGTAAATAAATATTTTATTTCCTCGTGTAACGGAACAAACCCAAAACCAGTGGTTTACAGGCACACTTTGTGCCTATGCGCCACGACTGGCCTCGACTGGCCACGACTTTTTTTAATAATCGAGAAAATTCACTTACATAGCAAATCCCTGCACTTATACAAGAAATTAAATATAATTTTTTCCACATTATTCTATATGCAGAATGTTCTCACTTTGCTCTACAACAGGCGACTGATAGCTAGGAACTGGAGGATGATTGTTTTGACCAAAAAAAAAATAACTCGTAATTATATGTTATTTTTTATTAGTTTCATATAAATGAGTTACGTATGTATATCTAACACGAGATTAGTTTATCGTGAAGGCTAATCTAAGAAATGTCTGTGCTGTATTGTTAACGTTGTTGGTTCAGTTTCCATTGGTTTTTTTTATTTCTTCGCTTTGCTAACTAGACTAGGCTTAGGCTTTGTTGAGTTCAGTTGCGTCGTATACCACCATTCAACGAGCAATATCTCGAAAATTTATGAAGTGCACGATGAAGTGCAAATAATTCATCCTCCAAGGGGTAATCAAACCCACTGCTGTTGCTTTGCCAGTTAGCTAATGGGGCCTCATAATCTTGACGGCCACGGATAATCTTACGGAGATTCCGAAAATTAAAAAATCTTTTACGCCTAACAAATAAATGACTAGTAAACATGTTAAGTGTACCAAAATACAATAGTGTAAACACTTCAAACGGTTAAGCCGTTTACAGCTACAATTATAGATTTTCTCATATATTTTTGCTTGTGTTGTTGCATTTTAATATATGTTTAGATGAGACAGACCAATATAATATATAGTAGATATCTCTATATATAATAAGACAGTAAAAGTATTTTGTCTGTACATTTAGTAATTTTGACTGAAATGGATAGGGACACTTAAAAAGATTAATAGAAAGCAAAAAGATTTTTTTTGAATTTCTTGTATGTCTGTCTGTCTGTCTTTCGATATTTATATCCACATTTTTCTCTGAAAGTACTGAACCGATTTACTTGAAAATTTCGCCAATTGCTTTGTTTTAACTCAACTTAACTACTAAAGTTTAGTTCATCAAAATGGGTTCATTAAAAAAAAGTTATCGTCATTTGAATGAACTCAAGGCATTAGTTTGCCTGTGAATATTATATACCACTCGCGCTGGTAAGATTCTTGGCTAAAGAATGACATTCGAAACGTCTGGGTTATATGACTGTTGATAAAAATATATATTTTTGAAGCACTATTATATAATATTTTATACAATAAAGTAAACAAAATTGAATTGTTAGTGGAGATTACCTTCATAAATCATAACAGTTAAGTTTAAGTCGTAATTAATTCAACACAGAGATAAAGAACGATCTTGAAAGAAATATCAAGTAAATACAAAGATTTTTTGGTTGGTTCGTTCATATAATATATGTAACTAATTTAAAAACTGTACAGGAGTTAATATGCAATTATTACAGTTATTTTACAAAGAATATTATGAATCCTTCAAATCAATAATTTAACATTTAAGGCTGTTTCTGAATGAGTAAATTAAATTATTCACTGACATCAGCACATTTAACAGAGTATATTATATAGGTAAAAAGAACATAAAGTTACAAAAATATATACGTGTAATAAATAATTAGCTTTATGTATATTTTATAAATATCAAATATCAACAATGGTCGTATTTTTTTATTTAAAACAATCAAAAATTCTTTGACGATAATGTCGTAAAAAAATCATATTAGAAGTCATTATAGTTGTCAATCAATTGTGGTTATTAAATCAATAATCATGTATTTTAAGCGGGCGAAGCCGTGGGCGAGCCGCTAGTATTACATAAGATAAACATCCTTAACATTTACCCATTCACTTCTGTCAGGGTCAGATGTGCGTTTACTTGTAAACATCGCAAGAATTTGAATGTAATTTAAGCCTCAGTTGCTTGCCGCGTTGTTTACATCTATACATATAGTAATGTCTGTGCATGGAAGACATATGAGAAAATTTTGTATTGAGGGCGAGTATTAATGTAATAAAACCTAAAACAATGATTTTTAAAATTTTTGTCTGTTTGTCTGTGCGTTTGTTCACGTTAATCTCAGAAACGATTGAACTGATTTAAGTGAAAAGATTTATAATATTATACAATTTTTTTTTATGTCCTACAATTTTAGTTTTCAGTCTATAAAGTCGATATTTTATTTTAAATGATAATAGAACACGAAAGTGATTCAAATTAGTATTTATTAATATAGTATATAATAATATATAGTATATAACCGCGAGCGGTTAGCTAGTGGTCTAAGATCCCATTGCTTAAATCTGCAGGGATCTTTTTTTCTAATGAAACTTATATTTAAGAACATTCTTCTTATATATAAGTTTCTTAACTTTTTAAATCAGCTTCACGCTGTATCCCGCACACAGCAGGGTAGGCAGAGGGAATCTAGTGTTAAGACACTCCATTCCCCACTTTCCGCCGAATTTCTGGAGGCATTGCGTGTTAAGTGGCGGAACTCAACGCCGCGCTTTGCCTCGACACCATTTAAATATAATATTCATTAGAAAAACAGATCCCTGCAGATTTAAGCAATGGGATCTCGATCTTTAGTGTTTTTATATATTACTAATCATCACCCGCAATTTTTTTAGTATAGACTTAAAGTCCACGACTTACCAGGATTCAAAACCACCTACTACCACCAACTCTGCTTGTTGCATATAGTAAGAATAAAATACTAGTACTAGTACTAATAAAAGAAAAACAACTTGCGTATCCTGTTTCGGACAATTATTTCTGCTATCTACCAGGATCATTGAAATTATTACATCAGAAATATATTGTATAAAATAGATATTATTCTTTTTATATAAAATTTATAATATTTAACATAAAATAAATACCAAGCCGCCATACATCGAACGCCAACCAAGCAAATTAAGAAGCAACTAGTACATAACCTAATGACCCAATAAAACAATTAAATAAATTACACAGCGACTTCAAGGTCGTCACTACAAAAAGATTTATATTTTTTTTGTTGTTATTAATATATATTTTGTTCTAAGAACTTTGAAAATCTAAATCACTCGTATCTATCAGTGTGCAGAGAGTTTACTCGGTCATATCAGGATATTCACTGGAAATCCAAAGAAAAAGTCACATGTACAAGATACCAAGAAAACCTAGAGCAAAACCATTGTCGATGAAGATCATATACCAAAAAAAAACCCTAACAAGTAAGTCACTCAAGAAAGTGGTGATGAGATTTCAAATCACCAATAAGGGGACAGAATCACTGAAGTACTCTACCACCTCAGCTCCCCACACCGTTTAACTCAAGAGAAACAATCAAAAGATATTCAATCAGTCATCACGAATAAACATGGATCCAGACATCCTATAAAGGATAAACGATTGGCAAACGCTCGCCTCACCCAACGTCACATTCCTGCAAGCTAACATAGATGATAACACTAGATTGTCACTGACAGCAGCGTCTGATGCTACCCAGGGACGCAGAAGGAGCCTTTTCTTAATGTCAACGAGGAGGACAGGGGTTGCAATCAAACCGTACTAAAAAACCATTAAACCGGAAGAAGACACCCGGCCCTGACGAACTGACCGCAGATATATGCAGTACAGCTATTGGCAACTCGAGGGCTATACTCATCCAAATTCTTACCGACCGATCGGCTTTCTCTCAGTGGTTGGTAAAATTGTAGAGAAACTTTCAGTCGGCCGTCTTCAATGGCATATACTCCCTAAGGTCAATAAAATGCAATAAGGCTTTTACCACAACACAGTACCGAATATACTTTAAGCGACATCGACCTCATATAACATGACATAAAAGAAGTCAGTATTAATGGCTCGTCGCTCTCCTAGGATTTTGAGGGAGCGTTTGACAACGCTTGGTGGCCAGCACTTACACATCACAACAATCTTGCTATCAAAATTTGCCCTTCTTGGGCAAATTTTGATCTTTTTCCTCTTCAGACTGGCCAATTCATATCTTCGACACCGTAAAATCAAGGTAAACTATACGAGAAAAGGGTCCGAGAAGGATACGACCAAAGGTTGCGTCCAGGGCTCAATAGCTTGACCAGCTTTTTGGAACGTCATCTTAGACTCACTTCTACACCAGCTAAATGAAGAGTGTACTGCCAGGCGTTTGCACATGACGTGGTACTTGTCTTCGCGAGCCATAACATCAGAAACTTAAAGCAACAAGCCAATAAAGCGGTCAGAATAAATATGACCGCACAAAACCAATATGATGATGAATATAATACGCCCAAGCAGCAGCCATCCACGGATATAATATAAGAAAAAAAAAATCCCACTACCTTCACAATACCTTACCTCATTGTTGGAATGACGTCTCACTTCATTATGTTTAAAGCTGGACGAAAAAAAAAACACAATTTTACTTCGTTATTCTAAGTGAGTATAGTATAATTTGAATTCAGGGAAGGGTTGTTGTATAGACACTGCGCGTGTATTGTTTTTATAATATGTACATTATGTATATCTCCATAGTTATTTTTTTATTTATATAAAGCATTTGTAAAAAGGTTCAAAGATTACATCCATTACATTGATTGAATAAAACACATTTTATAATATTAACGGTTTAAAATTTATCGGAAGATATCAATTTATAGTCAGAATATAATTCTTTCGTAATTTTACAACTAAAATGGATAATTAGGGGACATCTTCCAAAGTCCGATGTCAAGGGTCTTGTAGTTCTTATCGTAGTCTTTAAGGAACTCCTTGTCTGCCTCCTCCAGGTGGAAGTCGAAGATGTCGAAATTTTCTTGTATATGGTTCCTTCCTTCAGATTTTGGTATCGGTACTACGCCTAGTTCATACTGAAATTAAAGTAAAAATAGATTATGTACAAAACAACGATTTTTCTTTTTTAAAGTAATAATCGCCCCTTGAAAGAAGATTTTTGAAGTTGAGGAAAATGAAAATAATTAAATCCTTTAAGTAGGAATTAAACCACAATCGTCTCGACTGGACTTTTCTTGTTATATAAAGTAGGGCACTTTGTCCCCCTGCGCCACGACTGGCCTCATCTGACTGATTGTGAAACCGACTGGTTGTGGATTCGATCCCCACTCGAAGAGATGAAATATTTACTTAAAATTTATATTTCCATTTCTTCGCTCTGGTGTTCTGCCACTCAACACGCAATACCTCCAGAATTCGGCAGAAAGTGGGAAACGGAGTATCTTTTCACTAGGTTCCCTCTGCCCACCCTGCTGTGTGCGGGATACAGCGTACAGGGTAGTAGTAGGATGTTTTTAGCTGAATTTTTATGCTTATAATATAATACAAGATGTTTCTTTAGTTATTCTTTGTTAGATGGCGTTATATTACAAAGTTGTTTCTAAGCCACAATTATTTATTATAAAAATACCAAATTCAAATCCAGTGTTACTAAAAAAATATAATACCCTTTGTATCACAATGGGACATATTTAGCTGCAATTTAGAAAGATGGAAAGATGGGCCCGATCTCCAGGCGGAAAAATAATAATATTTAAGTTATTTCTATTTCGTCGCTCTGGTAGACAAAGAAGTGGTAGTAGAGTTTAGTTCCGTTACTCAACAAGCAATGTTTTAAAATTAAGCTTATAGTAGTGTACAGTGTGCCTTAACCTACTCTATCTCTTCCTCCTCTACACTGCAATATGGAGAAAACAATAATAAAGAAAATTTAAGTAAGTTTTCAGTACATACCAAGTATCTAAGGTTAATCTGTGGTACAGTCTTCCCATATTTTTTTGCCATCGCAACTAACTCCGGGGAGTCAATCCTGGGAGGTGGAGAGAAAGAAGCGGCTTTTGATGGAAATAGAGATCCAAACGGAGTGTATCCCATTATGACGATACCATGCTTCTTGGTGTATTCGCGGAGACAATCTTGCTGTATGTTAAAGTTTACCTGGTGAAAAACATTGAAAACTATATACTTTAATAAATGCTAAGTGAGTAAAAATATTATCGTAATATTAGTTTGCTTTTGTAATTTTATCACTCTTAATTGTTTTATATGTTTATCAAAAATTAGACATAACAGTTAGTTTATCGAGAAAAGGTTGTAAGCTTTACAATGTACATGAATTACATTAATAACACTGTATCAAAAAAATCAATTTGAACAAATAATTTCTGAGATTACCATGTTTAACTTAACCGTTTCCGTACGAATTTCGAGGATTTACTACTAAAATTTGTCCAGATTTTGAATTATCACTAGACTTTCCTTGTTACAATATTCAATGGACAACGAAAAATTTACCTCAACTTGTAAAACAGAAGGTTTGACTTCATTATGTCTTATGAGACGATCCAACTGTGGCTGGTTGAAATTGGCCACTCCGATGGACTTCGCCAGTCCAAGTCTCTTCGTCTCTACCATTCCTTTCCAAGTGTCCAGATAGTCTATATTTGTTAAACTGAAATTTGACTGAAATAGATGTAAATCATTATTAATTTTCTATGCTATAATTCTGTTAATTGTTTTTTAAATAACGTATTTATCGTCGTGGCGCAGGGGTTCATGGGGGTGACAATAAATGCTACGGTTGTGGGTTCTATTCGCACTCGGGGGAGTGAAATATTGAATATTTAATTTCCTCGCTGTTCTAATAAGACAAAGCGCGTCGTTAAGGTCAGCTAATTTAACATGCAATGTCTCGAAAATATGACGGTGCATAAGAAACGCTGTGTCTTAACACTACTGGCACTGTCTATACTGCTTTATGTGAGCTACGAGTACAGCGTGTAGTTAAAGAACAAAATAAAATTATTGTCTTAAAAATTATTCAAATAATCAATATTTACAGATAACGAGAAAGGCCAATGTACGAGATAAAGATCAATATAGTCCAAGTTGAGCTTCGCTAGAGATTCTTGTAGCGCCGGAACAACGTCATCTGTGGCGTGCTTGTCACTCCATAACTGAACAAAAGAAATATAAATTTTAGACTAGCGAACATTTTTATTTATAAAACAAACATTTAATGTCAGGGAACAAACGTTCCATATGCAATAGAAAAAACTGATTTAAACTGGATTTCTGAGATTATCGTGCTCAAACGCACAGAGAAACGGATAAACGTAAAAAAATGACAAATGGTTATTTTAATTATTTAATTAATATAACATTGATAAATTCCAACAATAATATATCTTTCACGTGGTACATCCAGCGATCAGTTACATTTTTATTATAAGTAAATACAGATATTGATAAGAAGAAATTACTTAATATTCCATTCACGGTGTAGGTTTCCATTTCCACTAAACAAAAAAAATAATATTGTAATGGAAAATAAAGTTGGTAAGTACCTTTGTAGTGATAAACAGATCTTCTCTCTTCACAACACCCTCAGCTATCTTATTACTTATTGCTCGTCCTACCTGAAATGTCGGAGGTTTTTTTAGGACAAAATCAAAAAATAAAATGCTTATTTTATTTAAAAGGAACCGCATAAGCATTACCCGCTCAATCAATTCTCTATCGCAGTGTAAACCGGGCGTAATTAACCTACTCTTCTACATTTTGTCACACAGATTTAACTATTTTTTTATAGCTTCCCACTGTATCACGCATATAGCAGAGTAGGCAAAGAGAATTTAATATTAAGGCACTCCGTTCTCCAGTTGCCTAAGAGACGAGACTTTGTGTGTTGAGTGAGACTCAACACTCCGCTTGTCTTATTTCCAGAACGACAAAATGCATATACCTAGTTATTTCCAAGACTGAAAGTCGAATCCATAACGCCGCTGGACTACGACAGCCCCAAATTATGCTTTAAGATAATGCTTAGACCCATCTTGCACCATCTAACACACTACATCTTTAAAGTGAATGTCTTTAAAAAAGAAAATGTAGTGAATATTATCTTTTATTAAAATTAATTCATAATTATAATAATTGCTAAAACTATTTTATTCTATATTTACATTATATTCTTACACTATATTCTATTTTCAAAATTACTTAAAACTAAACTGTTAATATTTATATTTATTATAATTATCCGCACGCGGCGCATTCGCATGACAAACTTGTTTCGAGTTTTGTTGCTGTGCGTGACGTAGCCTGCTTGCTAGCTACGTGTAAAGAGTCGGCTATTATCGCTTGCGACGTTCACTTGTTTAAATATTGTACTCCTTGCTTTTATTCAATTTTAAGCCTTATCTTCTTGCAAATACGTATCTGTTTCGCTTATCTGTTTCTTTTACTATTTCTTTAAAATTCTTTCTTTCCTTCTGTGAGTGTGTAAAATTATTCTCTTTGTATATCTTATTAAGTGTTAAATAAATTTGGACAATTATTCCACAAAATTTTGGAAATTTCATTTCACTTCTTAATTAAAAATATAAAATATTATAAAATAGCGTATTTCACAAAAACCGCTATAAAAATGTTACCTGATCCTCGATTAAGTAAATGGAGGCGGTGTCGAAGTTTCTGAAACCTACATCTATAGCTGCTTCTACTGCCTTCTGTATCGAGTCACTTGTTGGTTGTATTAGCTCAGGAGCTTTATCATCTCCCTGAAAATTTGAATTGCTATATAAGTTTCTTTACCAGGGTTTGGCCTTGAATAAAGAATCATGGGATCTTTTCCGTGACGAGGCCGTGGTAGCGCAGCGGGAAAGCGTTTAACTGTAAACATGACGGTTGTAGGTTTGAGCTCCTTTCGGGGAATGGTTCTGTTTAAGTTATGTGTTTTTCCCCGCTCTGGTAAAACAAGGTGTTCTCGAAATTCAACGCACAATATCTGGAAAGGTTATCTGGTGCGTGAAGCTCCAGCTCCTTATTTTACTTATAGTACTAACCGGTCTTAGATTTTTCAGACCCAGCCAAGTTCCAAAACCCAATCGTGGCATGGAGTTACCATCGAGGAGCTGCACTGAGGGCACTGCAAGTTTTTCATTTCTTTCTGGAACATGCTAAAAATATAATAACAAAAATATGTTGGTATATGTATTAGGTTATATACATATATTGTGTTATTCCACACTAGGGATAAAAAAATACATTAGAAAACTTATAAAATTTTAACGACAGGAATCGACCCCACGCCTCTTCGGAACCGTCGAAGTTACGTCGAAATTCTTATTATATGAGCTTGTTTCAATTCATTACGTACACAAGTTGATAAGAATGTATGGCTTGGTGATTAGCTCGCTTGGACGATGTCCAAGAGGCGCGGGTTCAAGTCTGCAATTTTTGCTTAACTATAACTAGTGTTTTCTCTGTTATCCCTATGTAAATCCTCTCAAAATGAAAATATTTTGAATATGGATCTTTCTTCGAATGGTAAAATTAAATTTACAATCATCGTGTACATCCAGACAATTAGAATTATTAAGCGAATTGTCACTCTACACTTTATTGAAATGAATATAACTTTGCGCTGTATCCCGCCTATCAAAGAGTAGACAGACGGAGCCAAGTGTAAGCACACTTCGGTCTCCACACAAAACTCAATTGGACATTCATTATATCTTTAACTTCAATTTTATTCGGCGGAAAGCGGAGAATGAAGGTGCCTTTAATAAAGCGGAGTGTCTTAATTCTTAACTTTAGAATTCCAGGTGCCCTTTGTCTACTTGAATAAAAATATAACTCAAACAAAATGATTCCCCGAAATGGATAGAATCCACAATAATCGCGTCAAATACCATGAGGCCATCTTTAAGATAAAATGAACAAACAATTTAAAAAAGTAGGTTAATAAACCTTGAATTATTTGTTCTGGATCTTTGGAACTTGATAAATTGAGATAGCGTCTCAATGTTACTCTCTGTCTCAATGTTACTCTTATTTAAGTTGTCAAACAAAATGAGGTTTTTGTAGTAAAGTATAGATTCGATTATCGCTGGAGAAAATGAGAAAGAGTAAAGGAAGCAGGAGGAAACCTCCGTTCATCTTCGAGAACACGATATTAGTGATATTGGAGAAAGTTCACGTATAGCACGAGGGTTCCTGCGCCATGAGGCAAAAGAGATATGCAGAGACGTTTGGTGCTAAGTTGAGTTCCGTATATGAACAAGAAATTTCTCACTTTGGGTTGGAAAGTGGAGAAACGGAGTGTACACTAGGTTTTCAGTCTGTTCTGTTATATGACCTTAATCATAAATTGACTTTATGTTATAAGCTTAAGTGGTTATAAAAATACTTAACACTAAATATTGCATTCGTTTACAGTATTATCGTTAAGAAATTATATTTCTTATCATATGTTAGCTGTTTTTAACCTTAAACAAGTAAATAAAATGATTCTGTGAACTCAATTATTATTACTTTTTTTATAGCTTCAAGCCTCCGTATAGCAGGGCAGGCAGAAGGAACCTAGTGTTGACACTTCCCTCCCCACTTCCCACCCAATTTTCGAAACTTCGCACATTGAGTGGAGAAACGCAGGGCCGCGTTTTATCTTCTTACCAGAACGAGGAAATAAAAACAATTCATTTTCCGAGCCGGAATCGAATCCACAAACGTCTTATATATACAAAAAATCGTCTTCACACTGTATCCCGTATATATAATATGATATATAAAAGAATAAGATGGACACTGTTGCGGATGAAATAATAAAACACAATTGTAAATATGGAGACCGAATGGAAAAACATCCTAATGACCTTGCATCTGCCCTTGAAACTTATGCCAAAAGATTGAAAAGAAATGAGATATTGTATTTAATAATTTAAAAAAGACAATGCTAAAAAAAATATTATTATTAACAAAAAAAAAACAAAAAACAGTATAAGGTCGATATGATTGCAAATTCATAAAAAAATCCCGTATGGGATCCCATATTCCAGCAGGGTATGCAGAGGGCCTAGTGTTAAGACACTCCGCTCCACACTTTCCGCCGAATTTTTCGAAGCATTGCGTGTAGAGTGGCGGAACTCAATGCCGGGGTTTTGCCTTGGTGCCAGACCGAAGAGATGAAAATATTAAGAAATAATAATTCATTTCCTCGAGTGGGGATCGAACCCACAAGTTTCGCGTTACTGTCACACCCTTATACCCCTGCCGACCCAACAATGGCTTTACAATATGCAAAACAATAATGCTAAAAATATTTTCATAATAATAGCATAAAACAGGTGAAGCAATAATAAAAAAATTCTATTTCAAGCATATCAATTATAGAAAATTATCATAAAAAAAGTCATCGTACAGTGAAATAGGATCTGAATATAAACTCGGCGGTTGTGGGTTCGATCCCCACTCGGGGGAATAAATTATTTTTATTTTTCTCTCGCCGTTGAGTTCCACATACTACTACACTACTCAACATATCTCGAAAATTTAACTGTACGTGGGAAACAGAACGTCTTAACAACAGATTCCCTATGCCTGCCTTGCTATATGCGTGGTACAGCGTGAAACAAAAAAAATAAACAAAGTAGAACTAAATCCAATACTTCATTAAAATACCTCTAACTGGACCTTCAACTTAGGACCTTTCGATAACATATCACAATATTAAATTACTACTTACATAGCAAATTACTGCATTTATAGATATATAAGTTAACAATAATAATTTCCACATTTTGCTAAGTATATTTAATTTTAAATGGAATAAGCTAATAATTGAACTTAAATAAATTGAGAGATGCTGTCAAGTCTATACAACGCGACTGACTGCCTCTGATTAAAGCATTAATATAATATTCTGGTAAAAGGTAAAAAAAATGGTAGGGTTAGTATAAAAAAGTGGTGTTACTTGTTTTGCGGTCTATAAAATGTAATTAAGGAGTCAGGCTGTCATGGCGCAGTGAGTCAGCGTTCAACTGAAAACGCGATAGTTGTGGGTTCGGTCCGCATTTGAGAGAATGATTAATATTTAAATTATTTTATCGAGCAGTCTAAAATATTAGCGTTAAATTATTATTAATATGTAAAGCGAGAACGCAGAATCAAAAATAGGTTCCCTCCGCCTACCCGGCTATGCAGAAAATAACGTAAAGCTGTTCATTAAGGACATTATAGGGGTAAAGTATCTGTAAAATCTGAGTTTATTTGAAGGTAGAGTGTTCTTGACTTTACATTAATACACAGTCAAAAGTAGAAAAAAAATCTCGTATAATGGGGACACCCTCTGAAGTGTCAAAGAATATGTGACTGCGGTGCCAACCCACTAATAATAATGGCACTTCCATATCGTTTTCTCCTGTCCTAAATTAACCCATCCCTTATATGATGTCCTTCCTTATAAAGTTCCCCGTCGCCTTAATGTTCAATGTCTGTTAATGTTTGTGTTTATTCCTTTATGTAAATTTCTATGCAAATATATTAGATACAACAATATTAAGCCATAAACTAACATATTTGTAAAATTTTATTTATTACTAACCCATGTTTATGCATATACTCTAATTATGTATATTTTTTTTATTTTATAGATGAAGGCAATATTTTGCCTGGACTACATTTTGACATGCATTCTCCTATTGTGTAATATAGTCTCTTTTTACCGTACAATCTTCTTCGTGTGTTCTACATACAACGTGACATTGGCCAAGTGATTAGTGCTCAACTGGCACGCTCGAAGCGCCATAAATAAAGAACTGAACTGAATAATGGCACACTTGCTCTCCTGTTCAAACTGTCCGTCAGCCTGCTCGTTTGACGATCTGACTAAGGCAACGGATAATGCAGTCAGCTTGCAGTATTTACGAATATCAATTTGAGCAATCTAATCATATGAAACAAAAAAGAAAAAGTAGAAAACGGAGTGTCTTACCATTATATATAATGTACATATCCTTCTGTAAAAGCTAAGCGGCACCACTGAGCATTTCATGGATTCACCGAGTGCCCATTGCTCGTGGCTTGAGATATGCGACGTAGGTCTTAAGTGTAGGTTTAAGCGGTCTCTTTGAAATGCTTATTTGCATTCGACATTGTTAAGAAAAATAAAAGATTATGTTAAAAACAACTTAACTTTTTTTAAATCTTGTGAAACTAAAAAAATCTAATAAAAAAACATACTATACTCGATAATGATATGTAGATTGCAATCAACGTTTAAACTTGTTCTTGTTCTTGTTGTTTGTAAAGGTGATTTTCCTTCCAAACTTTTATAAGTTTATAGTAATAAATATTTTGATTAGAACGTATGGCTTAGTCGTCAGAACGCTTGGATGGTTTCCAAGCGGCGCAGATTCAAATCCTCCTGCGCTTCAAATATTTACACGTTATCAAAAAAAGTGTTTTCTTTCCTAAGTGTGGAGAGCAACACTTTACAAATGTTAAAAATCAAAGATTTTTTTATGTGTTATACATTTTTTTCTTAATATTAATTACAGTATTTTGTATGCATGATAATAATTTCCAAATTGCAAATTAAATGACGATTCTTTTTATTCTCTATTATCACTACTTTGAAAGCTGCTATCAGCAGTTTTCATTTATTTATTTAAATACATTATATTTTCATTTTTTCGCTCTGGTTCGAGGCAAAATCCCGGCGTTAATCATTAGCTTGGACGGCTTTTTATTAGACATCGACGATCGACATTAGACGTAGCTTCCATATGGGAGTATGGAAGCTACGTCTAATTCCATATGCGATTAGGAGGTTACCCTCCTTTATTCTATCCCTTATAATCCTCTCATCTTCTGCATGCTTCAAATATAGTTTTAGTTTCCTTGACTCTGATTCTCTACGACACCTTGAACTTAACTTTAACTTGGATTAATTCTTAAATAGACTCATTATACTTAGCAAAAAAACATAACAGACATTTTTTATACATCACTTAATTTCCTACAAGAATATACATTGGTTTTTATGCCACTACTATTCATTTAATTGCAATAAAATTTCAAATGAAAAAAACAAAATTAACCTTAGTATTTTTATAGGAAATCGAAAATAGCGACGAGATACCTGTTATTACAAAAAATAAGAGCTGCACTTTTAATAGACATATTTTTTCGGTGTCCAGAACAATATTTTCGTTATAGCTAGAAAATAAGACTTTTATTTTGCCTACCCTAATGTATATACCTATATATAATATAGTTGATGTAAATATTATATAAATAAAATCAGCTTCACGCTCTATCCCGTACACAGCAGGGTAGGCAGAGGGAACCTAATGTTAAGACACTCCGTTCCCCACTTTCTGCCGAATTCTGGAGGCATTGCGTGTTGAGTGGCAGAAATCAACGCCGCGCTTAACCTCGACACCAGAGCGAAGAAATGGAAATATAAATTTAAGTAAATATTTCATCTCCTCGAGTGGGGATCGAACCCACAACCAGTCGGTTTTACAGTCACATTTCGTGGCGCTGCGCCACGATTGGCCTCATTTTTAATAATATTATATAAATATTTATTATATGTAATTTTAATATATTATTTATAGTTTCATTATTATTAGACATATATATTTTTTCTATAATATACTATGTGTACTATAACGTTATTCCCATTCCTTCTGTTATTTTTTTTCCTTCATTTATTATACTAAGATCAAAAAGATCAAAATATAAGAGATTGCTTTAAGTTATAAGATCGCCTTTGTATACATCTTATAAAAATATATTTTAATGTTTTTGTGTTATTTTTATCTTGTGTGTACGATAAAAAATATTAAAAAATGTATAAAATATTATTGCCAATTAGTTTAATTTAATTAGATTTTTTAATATATACATACAATATAATAATATAATATTCTATTCTATTGTTATCAGAAATTGAACCGTGCACACTACAGAACACGGTAAGCGAATCCGACTCTCACTTGGTTGTTGCAAAAACTACGGAACCCTACTCATGGCCAGACATGCACTTAACTGATTTTTTATGTTAATTTATATACATAATCTTTGATAACTATAGCCGAGATGGTTGTGCATTTTAATCTCATGCCTTTTTTTATATATTACTTTTTGTTATTGAACAGTTTTGAGGTTTTTGTGGTTATATGTTTTTTGTCTGTATTTTTTTTCGTATACTATAAAGATTCCTCTACGGTGAAGTAATTATGTAAAGGACTACTACGACGCTTTTGATTTATTACTTAAATCAGTAAGTAAAGAAGAAATATACAAACAAAAAATATATGTAAAAAAACCAGACAAACGCGAGTCAGGCTCAACCACCGTAAGTTCCGGACAGAAATTTTAGACCTCGAGTTTTTTTTGAAATTCAAGTTTAACTTAGCCAGAGCCTTTTCATCTGATACCTGTGAACTAGTGGTTTTTAATACAAAATTTTGTCCCCACTTTAAAGCTTCAATCTACAGTTTTCTGATTATTTCTTGAACTGTGAAGAGAACTCTTTTCTACCTGCAGATTCTAGGTGCCAAATTTCATAATTCTTGGTGAACCAGAAGAACTCTATGAATTTTGATTCCGATTATAGTGTAGAAATACGATTTTTTCAGGAAATCATCGGGCCGTAGATCTGAGTATATGGTTTGAATTTCAACTCGATATCTCCAAGCATTCTTGAGATAAAGGCTCTCGATAGACAGACAGACAAACAGACAACAAAGTAATCTTATAAGGCTTCCTTTTTTCCGTAAAAGGTACGGAACCCTAAAATTATAATTAGATCTGCTTATTTATCTGTTTAGTTTTGTTTTTCCAGGAGTCGCGTTTAACTCCCCCAGTAAACATGAAATATTTCGATTTCAGGCGAAATTGGAGAATAGAGTATGAAGCTAGTGACAAGTCACTAGCTTCTCACTGCCTAGTGCCTAGGGTAGGTAATCAAATATATAAATTGCTTGTTAATTAAGACTAGAAACTAAACTAGATTGTTTTATTGGCAACAGTGTAAATCATAATAAGTCATTAATCTTTATCGATTTCTTGTTTATAAGCATTTTTTGTGATTATAACCGTCTATCGATGTTATCGCCATTTTTAGCCGCCATTATCGAATAGACGGAGTTATTAATTTGAATGTATGTTTTTTTTTATTTTTGTTACAAGTAAACTCTGTCAGTTATGAATGGATTTTAATGATTTTGCTTTTCCAAGAGGCATGGGTTCGAATTCCGCTCGAGCTTCTGTTCAATTTTTTATACGTTTTCTAAGAAGTATTTTTCTTCCCTAAGTATGGAATAACACTTTATAATTGTTAAAAATATTTAATAAATAGTTTTAACAATTTTAATAATAAATTTTAAATATTTTTAGGTAAAAAAATAAAAAGGAGTTCGTCTAACTGTAAATATGACGGCTGTGGGTTCGATTCTCTTTCGAGGGAAGGTATTATTTATATTTCTTTGATCTGGTAGCGATAATGATTTATCTAAATTATACGGCATTGAATACTACTACATAACACCCAGTGTCTTGAAAATTAGGCGGGACTAGAGAACGCAGTGTCTTAACATTTGGTTGAATCTGCCTAGCCTGGTATACTCGTATGTGAGATACAACGTAAAACTGAAAAAAATATATACAAATGTATGTACGTACTCGTATATGTCAGGTATAACAACAAGCTATGAGCTACGAATAAGAAACGGTATAGAATTAAATGAAATTATGAAAATGTTCTCACTAGGAATCGAACCTAAGCTAATTTTAACTATTTTGAAAAAAGAAGGCTATCAGTTTGATATGTACGTATGTTACTGATAAAGTTGGATTTGAATAATATTTGAAAATGATGATTTATTTAGGCTCCCAATCACGTGTGCTGTGATTTTACGAATGTCCTAAACATTTATTTGTCGTCAAATTTCAAGAAAATAAAAGTATATTGAGATAATTCTTTTTAGGGTTCCGTACCTTTTAAGGAAAAAAGAACCTTTATAAAATCACTATGTTGTCCGTCCGTCTAGCTCTACGGTTCCTTGATTTTCTGAAATGTTCATATTTCTATAATACATTTACTTAAAAAAAATATAGCCGAATGAAATTTGGCAGCTAGCATCCACAGGTAATAACTAATTCAGGAAAAAAATTAAAACTATATATTTATGGTTCAACCGTAAAAAATATAGCCTTAAAGAGGGGCAAAATTTGGTAACAACAACGACGTCAACAACAAAACTTGTATCTAAATAAAACCAAGTCTCGATACTCAGTTCTTCTACCGTAAAATATTTTAAGTAAATAAATTGACTTTACAATAACATAAAAATAAAGTGTGTACATCACAAGTAGTACATATTATATTATTAACATATTAAATTTAGTAATTATTTATAAAATTTATTAATAATTTACTGGATTGCTTAATGAAGGTTGTAGTATTAAATTTTACTAGTGAAATTTGAAACAACTCCATAGAAAACATTTAAAGCGTTCATGGTACGGAAGGGAGGGTACGGAAGGTAGAGTCAGCGAATCCAAGTCTCACTTGGCTGTTGTAAAAACTACACTCACTTGACTGATTTTTTTATGTTCATTTGAATTGATAATTTTTAGATAATAGACATGTATAATAATAAGAGTATGAGGCCAGTCGTGGCGCAGCGGCACGAAGTGTGACTGTAAAATCGACGATCGGCTGTGGGTTGGATCGAGAAGATGAAATATTTACTTAAATTTATATTTCCATTTCTTCGCTCTGGCGTCGAGGCTAAGGGCGGCGTTGAGTTCTGCCACTCAACACGCAATGCCTCCAGAATTCGGCAGTAAGTGGGGAACGGAGTATCTTAACACTAGGTTCCCTCTGCCTACCCTGGTGTGTGCGGGATACAGCGTGAAGCTGATTTTAATAATAATAACTTTATCTCTGTATCTATTATATGTATTATCTATCAATAACAGGATAAAAAATATTTTTCTAATATTCACAAGATTTTTTGTCTGGCTTTAAATCTACCTAATTTTGTTTTATGAAAAAGACAAGGCAAATGAACTGACTATATCTTGCCCTCTGGTATGATTTGTTTTATGAGTGGGTCCCAGGTGGTAGAAAGTTTCCAACCGTCCTCTCTATTGAAATTATTTCTGGATGTTTTAAAAAATTTTAAAGTGTTATTCCATACTTAGGAAATCTTTTTTTCTAAATAAGTATATTTCTGGATGTTTTATGTATCAATAGCCTCGCTGATATAAATGATTTGGAGTTTATCAAATCTGTATGTTCACACTATTAACTAGATTGTGACTGTGATCAAACAAAGAGAAGCATCGGTGTTAGGGGGAAGAAACACATCTTTGATAACAAGAATGGGCATGTATCGACGTATATTGCGAAACTATATCTAGCATACTGCGGATAAACTCAGCCATTATATCAGGTTTGTTAAACTCCAAATCCTCGCTAAGGTATGATGCGGTATGAGATTAAATGAAAATATTCTCATCCGGAATCGAACCTAAGTTGACTTGTAGTGTGTAAGTCATCAAAAATCTGTAGCATGAGACAGACAGACAGTCGCGTTTATATCATACCAGCGGCCCGCCCGCGGCTTCGCCAGCTTAAGCTACATGATTATTGGTGTAATAAACAGAAATGACTTCTAATATGGTTTTTATTACTTTAATCTGTAATATACTAATATGATTTTTTACTACATTATCGTAATTTCTATAACTTTTGATTGTTTTGAATTAAAAAATACGACCAATATTTGCTATTTATAAAAATATACATATAGCTAATTATTTCTTACACGTATATATTTTTGTAACATTACGTTCTTTTTACCTATGTAATGTACGTTTCATCATAATTTTAAAACTCTGTTAAATGTGCTGATGTCAGTGAATAATTTAATTTACTCTTTCAGAAACAGCCTTAAATGTTAAATTATTGATTTGAAGGATTCATAATATTTTTGTAAAATAACTGTAATGATTGCATATTAACTCCAGTACACATTTTAAATTAGTTACATATATTATTAGCTAAATGTACAATTGGTAAATATGTTATTACAGAGTACACGTAGAAAGGCTGGTTTTGGGCATTTTTATATAGATTTATTTCAAACGAACGAACCGAGGAATCTATGTATTTACTTAATATTTCTTTGAAGATCAAATCGGTCTTTATCTATGTGTTGAATTAATTACGACTTAAACTTAACTTTTATTATTTATGAAGGTAACCTTCACTAACAATTTTACTTTAAACAATAGTGCTTTAAAAATATATATTTTTATCAACAGTCATATAACCAAGACGTTTCGAATGTCATTCTTTAGCCAGGAATCTACCAGCGCTATTGCTATATAACATTCGCAGGCAAACTAATGCCTTGAGTTCATTCAAATATATAAATGCCGATAACTTTTTTTAATGAACCTATTTTAATGAAACAAACTTTAAGCCAAGCCGAAAGTGGGGAACGGAGTGTCTTAACACTAGGTTCCCTCTGCCTGCTGTGTGCGGGATACAGCGTGAAGCTGATTTTTAACTTTAAGCCAGCCATTACATCAGGTTTGATAAACTCTAAACTCGCTAAGGTATGATGCGGCATGAGATTAAATAAAAATATTCTCACCGGGAATCGAACCTAAGTTGACTTGTAGTGTGACATCAAAAACCTGTAGCATAAGCTAGTTTTAATAGTCGCGTTTATATCATATAATAATTTTATTGTTATATAATATAATATTTATTTGACTCGTGGGTCATTTCTCTGATAAAAAATGTTGGCAGATAATTACAAATGGCGATACATTGTTTATGTTTACGAATCCCACCAACTTCTTATTTCAATTCTGGTCTATGATTTGATTGGTGGTATAATTACAAAAGCTTCACACTATATCCCGCATAGAGCAGTGAAGACAGAGACAACTAGTGTCAAAATATTCTGTTAGTACCTATAACTAAAATATTAAAAGTCCATGTTCTATCTAATGTACATTATTTTAACCGATTTGAAAAGAAAGCTATCAGTTTGACATGTTTGTATGTTAATGATATTGTTGGGTAATATTTGAGAATGATGATCTATTTAGGCCCCCAAAAAGGGTGGGCTTGTGAGTTATATATGTTTGTGTCTTTGTCCACAAATTTCTAAGAAAACAAAAGTAATATTGAGATGATCCTTTTTTAAATTAAATATTGTATTATATATTGCAGCTCAGAAAACAGTCCAAGTTTCATCAACATCAGTTTAGTAGTTTTAGAGATACTCTTTGTCAAGCATTTCTAAAATAAACATACACATAATGTAGGTACCAAAGTGAGGCCGGTTTAATTTTTTTTTAATTGCCTTTTTTCTTATCAATAATCCCACAATATCATTATAGCTAGTTGGCAAAATGAGAATCGTTTATCACAATATAATCATTAAAACTAATGACTCGTGTGTTTTTAATTGTAAATATGTATAATAATACTTTATTAACACATAAATTAGTAGTAGATGATTGTCTGTCCGCTTCGATCAAATTAATTATTTTTTTAATATCATAACAGCTGTAAATTGAGGTCAGATGTGATGCACTTGGGCTTGGACTTCATGCTGTATCCCGCACATAGTAGGGTAAGCAGAGTGAAGCTAAAATGTTAAGACACTCTGTTCCCCACTTTGCGCCAAATTCTGGAGGCATTGCGTGTTGAGTAGCGGACCTCAACGCCACGCTTTGCCGCGACACCAGAGCGAAGAAATGAAAATATAAATTTGAATAAAAAAATCATTTTCTCGAGTGGGGATCGAAACTATAACCAGTCGCCATATTTAAAGTAACACTTCGTGCCTCTGCGCCACGACTGGCCTCCCAATAAATAATACATAATCGTACTTTAGGGAGAAAACAAGAACCGGAGTGTCTTAACACTGGTTCCCTCTACCTTTTCTGCTATATGCGGGATATAGCATGAAACAAAAAAATAGACTTTTTTTATTCTAGTTGTATTGAACGTTCATATAAAGAACAAATCCTCATTTCCATACAAAGCTTTCAAACAAGTTTATAGCCGAGGTCAATACTCAATATGTCATATACGCCATTCAGTAGTCGCTAGAGGTGCGCGCGTGCATCATGTCGATATATACTAATTTACTTACTTTTGTGACATTCCTTGTCTATTTTACTGTAAGTATTGATGTTTTTAGAAAGAGGAGAAGCTAGATTTTAGACACTCCGCTCTCCACTTTCCAGTTATTTTTAAAATATAGTAAATTGGGCGATTTTTTTTGAAAACGTAGCGCCTCTTCGAAAGTCTTAAAGAGGCACAGGTTCAAATCCCGGAACGTTTACATTTTTATACGTTTCCAAATATATTTCTTTATATAAGTATTTAAATTGCAGAATGCATCAATACAAGTGCCGAAAATAAAGTTGAACGATGGGAATGAAATGCCGGCTATCGCACTCGGGACGTGGCTTGGGAATGCAACTTTTGTATGTATACATATAGGTGTTATCAACTTTTAAAAGATACTTATGTTTAAATAAATTGGAAGAGCGCGTATAAGAATATCGACGTAGTTTTAAAAGAACGTGTGGCTTAGTGGTCAGAGCCCGAATATGACCAAGACGCGAGTTCGATTCCCGCTATGTTATTTTTTTATACGTTACCTAAAATTTTATTTTATTTTTATATTGTTATCTATAAAACTGTAAAAGCTACTTAGATATGATTAAATTTAATTTGGATTTGGATTATTGTTTCTGGTACAATGCAGATCGCTACTTGAATTAATGATCACAACTATGATAGTGAATCGAAACCACAACCTCGCATTTTCAGTCACACGCTTGTGCCCCTGCGCCACGACGGGCCTCAATTTTTTTAAAAAAGATTTTTCGATCGGAGCTTTTTAAGCGCCCTACAATTGAAATGCTAACTGCAATTAAAAGTTTTTGAATTTGTTGCTGGCTCTTCTCAGCAGAAATGTCTTCCGAGCCTGTTTACGAAAATGTTCATTCTACGATTCAATAGTTTTTGCAAAAGTAAGTAGATATTATCTACCTAATAATAAATTTTAGGGTCGTCTTCCACCGGAATCACATGAAGTGGAACAAGCAGTGAAATGGGCGTTGGACGCCGGTTACAGGCATATAGACACCGCTTGGATATACAAGGTGGAGGATCAGGTTGGGAGGGGACTGAAGGGCAGCGAGGTTAAGAGGGAAGATATCTTTATTACTACTAAGGTATTTATTTATGAATATTGATATTTTTTATGAGCATTTTCGATATTTTTATATAAATTCATGAAGCATGATTTTTTTTATAGGAATTCTGGATTTTCTACATATTCCTAATATTCATTTTTTTTCTCCACACAGCTCTGGAATGACCGTCATGCCGGAGATGATGTAGTGCCTGCTTTACGGGAATCCCTTAAAAATCTGCAGCTCGATTACGTCGACTTGTACCTTATACACTGGCCTTGTGGACAATTTGTAAGTAACATTAGAAAAAAACGCTCAACTTTAAGAAATTTATTTTCTATTAAATTCAATTTGATATATAATGAAAAATTATAAACAATTCATTTCTTCGAGTGGGAGCAAACCCACAACCTGTCTGTGTACAAAGTGTGACTGTAAATGCGACGGGTTGTAGTTTTGATTAACATTCGAGAGATTATTTTCATTTCTTCGCTCTGGTGTCGAGGCACAACACGGCGTTGAGTTCCGCCCATCAACACGCCTCCAGAATTCGTCGGAAAATAGGAAACGGAGTGTCATAACACGGGGCTTTGTTTACCAGCACAGGGAAATGAAAGTTGTTTAATCATTCCGAGCGGCAATCTATATATATTTTAATTATTCAAATAAAAACAAAACAGAAAATGTTGTCTTACGGACACAAACATTAAATCTAAAATAAATTTATTTTACAGTCAAACTCTACCTTCGACATAACGGACTATCTGGACACATGGCGAGGCATGATAGAGGCCAAAAAGCTTGGGCTCACCAAGTCCATAGGATTGTCCAACTTTAATCAAGAACAGATTCAACGGATCCTGGATCATGGACTGGAGAAACCTGCTGCTTTGCAAGTTGAGGTGAGTTTTATAGGCAGAGAGTAAACAATTTAGTGGTACCTAAAGTACGGCCGAGGAGCCGTGACTGTCTCTGAAGTTAGATTTTCTGAATGTAGGGAACTATTATTTATATTTATAGTTTATTTAATATGTGTCATTTATATATTTCAATATTATAATTTATTTATTTATCATTTATATACACACGTAAAATCATACATACATTTAATAGGATTTATATATTTTGTAGTAAGTATTCGTATTTAGTATATTTATATGAAAGCGCTCGCTGCCGTCGACCGAACCGGTAAGGCGTTCAACATTCACGCCTACCCACTTGTCGACGGCATATTTTATTCTCACAGTTGATGCTTGCCACTCGATGCGCTTTCCATACGTTCCTTTGTTCTCTTTAATATTTTCTTCCAAATCAGTATTTATCGTGTTCCGTTTTATATGTATGTTTGTGGTTGACTTTTATATAAACTGTGTCGTGATTTATCATTTGTGTTAAAACTATATGTACTTTAAAGTGGTGTTGAATATACTCACTGTAAACCGTGAGTAGACTTTTTATTCATCTCCATCAACACTACACTGAACTTTAATGTATTGTTCAAGCACGCTCAGGAAAAAAATAATCAAAAGTAAGAAAATCCTAAAACCAACTGTACAAAATCTGCAGCTAACTCCAGGTCGAAGACTCCTCGACCATATTGCAATATAATACCCGTTTTCCATTTTCTGCTTATTTTTGGTATATTCAGAATTAGATAGTGAAATCATACTTCCGGATTTGCTTAGTTGAAGCAGTTTCTTTGGCTTTACGTTTCCGCACGTAGTGGGTAGGCAGAGAGAATTTAGAGTTAAGAGTCTCCGCTTTCTGTCTTGAGTTTCAGACTTAGCTTATTACGCGGAACAGAACACCGCGCTCTGTCAACAGCAAATGACTATATAAATGCGACAACCCAAGGATTCGGTACCGATTTATGTAGAAAAATATACCATTTTAAAGGGAGGGCAATAATAAAAATTATAGATCGAAATGCAACTAAAAAGCTACACTACCACAAAACTAAACTGCAACTTTGAAATTCTAGATAAACTTGAACCTACAACAGCCAGAACTCCTCGCTTTCTGCAAATCACACAACATCGTGGTGCAAGGCTACACTCCGTTTGGCTCGTTATTCTACAGCAAGGCCGCGCCTGGCGCTCCCCTACCAAGGGTAGATGATACAAACCTGGTGGAAATAGCTAATAAATATAACAAAACCGTGCCTCAGATTGCTTTAAGATATTTGGTAAGTATTATTTGAGGTCCGAAAGACTTCAGATTTTTCCTGGAGCAGGGTAGACAGGCCGAAAACCTAGTATTAAGGTACTCCGTTTTCCGCTCATCGCCTAATTTGAGACATTGTGTATTGAGGCGGAACTGAAAGCCGCAATTCTCGTCTCTAAGAACGGGAAAGTATGTCACAAAATACTTTTTAAACCATAAAATTAAGGTGTTTTAGTAAATAAAGTAAGGGGAATTTATTTTGTGCCAAAGTAAAGTGTCAACAATATTTTTTTTTGCCATAATTCAGGATCTGTGTTATATGTATGTTAAACATTTTATACATTTCCAAACAGTAAAACGTGAAAGATAAATAAAACAATATTTAATACGAGCGAAGCGAAGCTTGTAGTCGTTTGGTTTATTGGGACTTTGAATCTTGGAAACGAATCGACTGTTAAGTCGAGTCAATAAAGTCAAGTAAGATTCATTTAAATGTTAAAAGTAGGGTAAGTAATATCATTTATTTATGTCAAAATAGACATATTATCTATGTATGTTGTTTTGTTTTATTTTGTATTTTTGTTCTCATTTTATTTATATCTTTTTTTGCTTAATTGCTTGGTATATATATCTACATAGTAAGCACAACTAATATTTGTTTGAAAAAATATATAATATAAAATATTATTATTTATTGTTAATGTGATCATAAACGCGACGGTTGTGGGTTTGACTCCTATTCGGGGGAACTTATTTTCATTTCCTCGGTCTGATAACAAGGCAAAGCGGCGTTGAATTCCGCTAATCAACACGGAATATGTCAAAAATTCGACGGAAAGCGGAGACTGGAGTGCCATGAAAGTTTGTTGTATAGATAAAAAATATATAAACTAAAATTAATAAAAAAATTAAATCTGCTTCACGTTGTATCCCGCACACAGCAAGGTAGGCAGAGGGAACCTTTTAAGACACTCCATTCCCCATTTTCTAACGAAATCTGAAGACATTGCATATTGAGTGACGGAACTCAACGCCGCGCTTTGCCTCGACACAAGAAATGAAAATATAAATTTAAATATTTTACAGAGCAAAGAAATAAAAATATGAATTTAAATATTTTACAGAGCAAAGAAATGAAAATATAAATTTAAATATTTCATATCCTCTATACCCAAGGCTATAATTTGTTTTGTTAAGTAGGTATTAGCATTTCTGAAAGTAACTTACAATCTGCCTGACAAATTCGCTTCCCTTGGCTTATCTGAATAATTTTTTCCCCTTATTTTCTTCTCTTATAAAAAATTATCTTCTATATAATTTGTATTATTATATTTTTAAACATTTTAGGTGGAGTTAGGAGTAGTTCCGCTACCAAAATCACTGACTAAAAAGCGTATTGAACAAAACACCGACATATTTGACATCCAATTGACGGAAAACGAGAAACAGATACTAAAGAACTTCGATAAAGGATACAGGATATTTATGATGGAGAGATTTAGAGATCATCCTCATTATCCCTTTGGAAAAGTTTCAAATTGATATTGTTTTTAAATATTTTTATATAGTGTAAATAAAAATCAGTTCTCCAAGCATACGGATACGGAAGAAATCAGCGGATTTTTGGAAGAATATTATAGTAAAAATTAAAATGAGAATAAAACAAAAAACTGTAATGTGATATAATAAAATCATTTTTTGTGCTCTTAATCACCTACGCCTATAAATAATATATTATTAATTATAGAAATATACCAGTACTTAACTGTATTGGCTTAATAGCCAACTATAATTAGTTGGTTCGACTTCCCAGTGCTCAGGCAAAGCGTAGCTTTAAATTCAAATTTAGATATATAAAATAATAAAACGAAGTGACTTCGTTCTAAGATTTAAGCCAAATAAATAGGAAAACACCAAATATAAAGTAACCATTTAAAATTACTAATAAATAGTTAGTTTACTAATAAATTTATGTACACAATTGTTTTTTTTTATTAAAATTTACGACTTATAGCATCGATATGTAAAGGAAGTCTAAAGGATATGTATATATTTTCCCGCTCTGGAAATATACAGCTGGCGTTTAGTTTCGCCACTCACTGTGTTTCGAGTTTACGAGCGGAGCACGAGGTGATCACCAATCTTAAAATAACCTTATTGTATTCAGTTTAGAGGTCAGTCGTGGCGCAAGTTCACAAGTGTGTCTGTAAACGAGACTGATTAGATCCATACTCGAACAAATTAAATATTTAATATTATTATATGAATATTTTCATTTCTTCGCTCTGGTGTAGAGGCAAAGAGCGGCGTTAAGTTCCGCCGCTCAATACGCAATGCCTCCAGAATTCGGCGGAACATGAGAAAGAGTGTCTTAGCACTAAGTTCCCTCTGCCTACCCTGCTGTTTGCGGGATACAGCGTGTAGGTGAATTTAAATTTTGCGCTTACTTTTGTGTTGGCACAACACAAATCGACGGTCCCTAGGTAAAGTATCGAAAGTGAAAAAACGCAAATTTTGTTTTATTGCTGTTTTGAACTACTAATAAAGTTAATTTCTGATTACATACACATTTAAAAGACGTATTAACAAGGATTTTATTTTTATTTTTAAAAAATCTCATTAAGATTACGTTTAAAAAAGCAATAAAAACATTTGCGATTTCAATTTCGATACTTAACCTATACCATCGAAATATACAAATAAAAAAACATAGATTCTGTAATTTATGTCATTCATTATCTGTCGATTAAATATATCGCCTCATCTGAAGAAAAAGCAAAAAATTTGTAAATAGGACATTTCTTCTGATGAGTCCATATATTTGCTAAAAAGTTAACATGTTTTATTTCACAGTGTTTAACCAAAAATTGCAAAAAATTACTAATGTAAATTTCAAAACAACATTACAGATAGAACTAGGCGTGGTGCCACTACCAAAATCACTTACAAAATACCGCATAGAACAAAATCTGGACGTCTTTGGATTCGAACTGACTGACCTCGAGAAGGCAAAATTGAAAGCTTTCAACACCGGCTATAGAACCATACCTCAATATAAATGGTTGGATCATCCATATTATCCTTTTAAGAAAATGCTATAAAGTACTCAACGGTACAGTACGGTCGATGAGTCGTCGCTGGCGCCGCGTCTGAAGTATTGTGAAAAATAATCAAGAATTATGAAAAAAACCCAAAGTAAAACAAGCATTGCGCAAACATCTACAGCTAAATAAATAAATACTTTATGAATATAAAATGCTTTTTTTTTAATAATAATATCTGATTGTATGCATCCATACATTTCATTTCATTTCCTTAAACTGGTATGAGAGCGCCATGACAAAGCATGAAGCATGGTTTGCAATAATTATTTGAAAAATAAATCTTCTTTTTATATAAATATATTTACGTTTTAACACTATATAATTATAATTTTCGTGTTAATTATTATTAAGGAAAGAGCTTCGCTGATTTAAATCCAACTCTCCAAAAAAAAATCTTTAATTTCCAAAAGAGGAGAATAAAAAAAATAAAAAAGAACACCACAAAAGTGACACAATATTTTTTTTCACTAAAAGACAGAAATATATTAAAATATGTACACAGAAATAACATACTCCCACACATTCTAGTAAAAAATAGTGATACATCTAGCACTTACGTACAGACACCAGGAATTATTTTTTTGCATACATACATATAATCAACATTTTTTATATATAAAGTAAAAAAAAGGCAAACTGGTCTAAATGCAAAAATATTTTTTTAGCATCACGCTGTGTCACGCTATGATTACGCGAGTAGGAACCGAACTCACAACTGTCGCGTTTCAGTCACACGTTGTGCTGCTGATCCATAACAACGTCAGAAATATAATAAGAAAATACTTTTAAAACAAATAAAAAGATTCATGATTTTAAAGGCAAGGACATAACATTAAGTTCCCTCCGTCTATCCTAATGTAACCATAATAATAAAAAAATATTTTGTTCTGGTTAGACCAGTTTGACTGTGACTGTGTTTTATTTACATAGTCATACAAGTATAGATAATCTCTTTAATGTCTTTCATACAGTTTCTGGTTTAAACATCGCATTGTAAGTAAAAAATGTAAAGAAACCAATATGTATATTATGTTAAGGCAAATTGTAATACATTTTTAAAAATATTGGCACCACAAATTTTAAAAATTATATAACAAAGAAAAAATATCTAAATATATTGTCACAGATAAAATAACAACAGACACATAAAAAATTTGAAATTAAAAAATAAATGCCAAGCAGTCACAACCTAACAAAGAAAAAAAATACACAAAATTTTAATACATATAAGTTAATTATTAAATTTAAATAAAAAAGATAACAACCGACATTCGAGACATAAATATATTTTAACAAGCACTCCAAAAGGCGTCATTTACACAGGTTATAAAAAAATCAAATATATTATAAAAAAATAAATCATTTCAATTAATCTAACAATATTATATGTACATATATAATGAAAAAAAATTGTTTAATTGTCTAAAAATGTCACGAAATAAAAAACTATGTAAAAAATAATGTTTTACTTAAGTATAACATGTAATAATTGAAGATACGAATCGATGAAGATGACATTTCATATAATTGTAAAATAGTAGAAAATTTCACACAAACATTTCAAAAACAGTGTTAAACCGCGTAAAGTGATTAATCTATGAAAATAAAATAAAACTAAAGAGTTAGGGTAAGAAGCCCTAATCTCAGAAAGTACCAGTTCACTGTTTTTTTTTATATGGGATAGTCTACTTTTCGAGGAAGGCATAGGCTTTTACATCACCTTTATCGTTTACAACCCGCTAGTAATTTCCATTGAGTTCCGCCACTCAATACGTAATGTCTCCAGAATTTGGCGGAAGTTGAGGAACGGGAGTGTCTTAATGGGAACGGAATGATGTCTTAATACTAGGTTTCACGGTTCCATGCCTACCGTGCTATGTGCGGGATGGAGCGTGAAGCTATAAAAAAAAAGGTTACTTCCATTAGACCACGGGGGCGAAGCCACATGTAAAAGTTAGTATTACAGTAGTAAGTATATGATATGAAACTAATTAAAAAAATAATATAGCGATTTTTTTAAAGAAAATACAGTATTTTTAAAAAAACTAAATTTAAATAATTATTTTAATAAAATATATAGAAAAATAGCAATTTCAAAGTTTATCTTGTATGTATATAGGCATTTATAATATTTAAACATGTTTTCTTCTTCCTTTATACATATAACTCTTCAATTAATAAACATTACAGTTTATACAAACAAATCTAATAAAATCTTACAAAATAGTGTTGTACGTAAGTATTTAGATGTTGCGGAACAAACACACAATTAGAAGAATTTCTTTGCTTGCGCTTCTTTTCTCTCCCTGAAAATAAATTAAAGTTATCAATAAATAAATATCTTACTAATATTAAAAATGTGGAAGTTTTTGGGGATGGCTGTTTGTTCCACTTTTACACAAAAACTACTGAACAGATTTACATGAAACTTTACAATAATAACACTGCGGGACAGGTCGTACTACAATATTCATCTACTAACACACTCCATACTAATAACCAAATACCCTGTACTCACTTGTAGAGCCCGTACAGGAACATGATTACCAGCTGCGAAGCCACCACCATCAGTAACATGGTGGTGGACACACATGACACTGTGGGACAGAGTGGTTGCGCCATTACAGGAGGGGATGACGGCAACCTGCAAGAGTAAACATTATTAAACATAATGAATTATAAAAACAAAATTAGGTGTAGTGGGAGAACATCAGAATGGCGTCTTTTTTACTCACACTATTAATATAATGTAAGTAAAAGAGACGAACAATACTGGAGGAGGATCGAGAGGAATACATGGTGTTTATAAAATAACTGCAACAAAAATTAATTTCGCATGAATAGAACTGAACTACCCAAGAAAACCCTAAATTTAAAAAAAATATTTTTTAATAATAATAGTAATTTATTTATTAGTACGTGAAGCAATAACTTTGTACCTCTTTTTAACACGTTTTTATTAGGACGAGCTATAACAAAATATGTAATAAAATCAAAGAGTCTGAATTTGAACCACTTGTAATAATTGTATCCTCTGAAACTTGGCCGTAGCTTCGGTGACAATGCAAAATTATGGTATCAATCAGCTGGTGTGATGATGGAGCCAGAACCTGAATATTGAAACTGTTCAGGCGTTCCTAGTAAGCCCTTCGAGTTTAGGCTCATATAACTTATAGCTCTTAATACATTTTATAGCACTTGTACAACTTGGTATAGAAAACGTGTTTTTTTAGTTTATTTTTAAACTTAATATTTTACGAAAATTGTGCCGGCGGTGGAGTGTGAAATTTGGCAGAGTTATAGATGGTTTATATAAGGAAAGAGAGCAGAATGCTAATAGATTCTTAAAATAATGAATAAAAAATACATAATATATTAAACTATACACTTTTGTATAAAGTGACATACACGTAGCTATGGTAACGCGTACTTTACGCGTCAAAGAGTCCACCAATATTATATATACTGGAGGACTCTTTCTTTTTAAATTATTAATAATTCTTTTTTTTTAATTAATGTGAAAATATTGTTCACTATAATTTGCACCGAAAATATACGTCTGTTATAAGGGCATCTCTTATAATTTTTATATTAAGTGACGTCTCATTGCGATTTTCGTATAAACAACAAAGATAACTTTATATTTTTCATTAGAAATTTTGTTGCACTTACACTAATAGTATCGGCGTAAAAAGCAATATATATTCTTGTAGGAAATTAAACGATCTACAAAAAAAGTCCAATATGCTTTTTTTTTGCTAATTTGCCCTATTTTAAATTTTATCAAAGTTAAATTTGAACCTGAAATAGCATATGATGACTTCCACAATTATAAAAAAAATATCTCAAAATAAAAAAAAATAAAACATAAGATCAAATTTATGAAGTATTCATTGTTTATAATTTTGCTTTTTTTTTCAAAATACCAATAATCGTAAAGAAAATATTTTACAAAAATATTTTATTAAATATATATAAAAAAGTGTACCTTTGTGCAACATTAGCAATCGACTGTTTGACTTGATGTAGGCCATCTCTCATTTCGTTAATAACTTGAGGTTGGACGCCGCCGCCGCCGCCGCCGCCGCCGCCGCCGGCTAATAGGGAATCAGACTTTCTGGATACTTCTATTATGAATGCTCTGGAAATAATAAAAATACAATAAATTAATATAGGTTACAAATATTTAAGTAAAAAAATGGGAAAACGGAAGTGTCTTAATGGAGAACGGAGATAAACATCACTTGGCACATCTGCTATGTGTAGGCAGAGGAAATCTGGGAACCTAGTGTTAGGACACTCTTTTCTCCACTTTCCGCTGAATTCTTGAGGTATTGCCCATTAAGCGGAAGTAAGTAGCGGAACTCAAATATAATATAAAAAACAGAATATCATATAATTAACACTACCCTATCTACGTCACACATATAAATACGACAAAAAATATTTAATAAAACCACAACTCACTTCAACTCCGCTATAGTATTAATCATGATTTGATTATTAGACACCAGCACGTCCCAGTCTTGTCTTGTCACGGGGAGTGTAGGCATCTGTAAATATATATAAAAACAGACAATAAACATATGTCGAGAAAGCAATTAGAGAGGAAGTTATAGATAGGTTAATATAAAGAGACAATCTTTTGACGACTAGTGTGCAGTCAAGTCAGCCTTTAGCTTCAGACGTAGGTTATTCCACACTTGGGAAAAAAATATATTTTTTAAAAAACGCGTCAAAATTTAAACGCAGCGGGATTTGAACTCGCGCCTCTTAGAAACTTATCTAAAAAGCATAAGATACTATTTGTTGATTATTGTAAAATTAAGAGACAGTGTTTTCGATGAGTGAAATAATATGGCCCATATTGTGGAGGCTCACCCACAATACAACTCACAGGTCCTGTAAAAGTGTCTTAACATTTCTAAAGTGTTATTCCACACTTAGGAAAGAAAAATACTCAATCAACTCAAACACTTGTTTCTAAGACTGGTTATTGTAAACAATTTTTACAAGATAAATAAATAAATAAATTAAATTAGCTTCACGCTGTATCCCGCACACAGCAGGGTAGGCAGAGGGAACCTAGTGTTAAGACACTCCGTTCCCCACTTTCTACCGAATTCTGGAGGCATTGCGTGTTGAGTGGCAGAACTCAACGCCGCGCTTAACCTCGACACCAGAGCGAAGAAATGGAAATATAAATTTAAGTAAATATTTCATCTCCTCGAGTGGGGATCGAACCCACAACCAGTCGGTTTTGCAGTCACACCTCGTGCCGCTGCGCCACGACCGGCCTCAAGGATTTACAGGATACTTATTTAAAAAACGTATAAAAATCATCATACATATGACTAGTATTAATAGTCATTACTACTAGAGCCACCAGTGAGAGTAGACGTTTTTAACATTGTAAAATGAAGTGGTTTTCCACATTAAGGAATGAAAAATATATTTTAGAAAATATATTAAAAAAAATGTTAGCGGAATCTGAACAAGCATATAATACAAAAATATCAGTCTACCCGTGACCACAGATGACCACAAAGTGTTCGAAACGTCGGGTGTCCAAAAAATTTGTAATACTAAATATACGCAATTAATCCGGTTAAATATTTCATTTAAATGTGTAATAATCGTGAAAATCAAAAAACTTATCATACAAGAATTTCGACGTAGCTTGATGTGAACATATAGCTTAGTGGGTGGACGATTTCCTAAAGGCGCGATGATCAAATCCCGCTACGTTCAATGTTTTTATATGTTTTCTAAGTTAAATAAAATGGGAATAGGCGTGTTAGTTTTCTGGTAATGGACACATGGTTTGGCCTAGAGCCTGTCAAATACATACCTTAAAAATCTGACTTTACACTACTAATAAAAAAAATAAGGAAACGTATTTGAAGTACCTACCTGCGGTACTTGTCCCGGCTGTACTTGTTGTAACGGCTGTCCCTGGGTGTGACTGTAAACCGCGGTAAGCATTGATAGCGAGTTCATTTGTTTGCCTACCACCTGGAAAAAAAATATTATTATTATCATTGCTGCAATCAGACCCCTTTCTTTGAATAAGACTATCTTGGCAGCAGGTTTGTCATTTTGAAAATCAATATTTAAGAGAGTAGACGAAAGTAAATGTAGATGCCAATCGTGGCCACAAGGGCACTAGCCACCGTAAACACGGCAGGTTGTAAATTCGATTTCCAGTCGAGGAATTAAATATTTGGTATTTTGATTTCTTCGCTGCGATAACGAGGCAATACACGGCGATAACTTCCGCCACTCAACACGCAATGCCTCGAGAATTCTGCGAAAAGTGAGGAATAGAAGAGTGTGTCCCAGATTCCCTTTGCCTACCCAGCTACATGCGGGGAAAAATATTAAAACTATACAATATATAACATTATATGGGATAAAATATTTTTAAAATAAATATAAAGGATTTTTTTTAAAGGAAACTTTTATTCTGAGAAAAATAGGCAAAACCATTTAACGAAAGAAAATCATTTCTCTTTATATCTTTTTTTCTTAAAATTTATAATTGGAGTATAAAATGTCGGATGGGTGTGCAAAAGAAAATTCAATTCCTAACCAATAAAAAAGAAATTAAACCTACCTCATCAACTTTCTTATGCAAATCTCTCATAACATCCTGTATTTGGCCAAGCCCTTGGAAGATCTGCCTCAGTTCCCTCTGGCCGTCTGATTCGAACCAATCGTCGAATTCACCGTCCTTATCTCGCACCTGATGAAAGAAAGAGATGGCTATACGTAGTTAAAGGAAAGGTGAAATGTAAAATGCCTGCTATTTGTTTTTTTATAAAAGAAAACTGAATAATGTCACTATATAAGCGTTTCATTGAATTGGTTGAAACTTTAGCTTTAAATGTATGGATATTGTCTTGATATAATGCTGATAACGTTATTAGAAATTCGCGAAAGTAATTCATGTGAGAAATGAATAATTGTCTAGTACAAGCGGGGTCACTAGTATATAATAAGTTTTTTTTAATTGCTTTAAGATTTTGATATTTTCTATATTGTAGTTTAAATGTCATTTATACAACATAGCAATCATTTATATTCATTTTTTAATTCAATTCTTAAGTATTAATTACTCTCTTAGATCCTTTTTTTTCAATCGTTTTAATAATAGATGACCAATGTATATGAAACTAGCGAAATAAAAAAAAATCATTTCAATACAATGTTAAAAAAATAACAAAGTTGAAATCATTGTGGCACAGTGTGAGTATAAACACGGCGGTTGTAGGATCGATTTCCACTCGGAGTCATGAGTTATTATCAATTCATTGCTCTGGTAAGAAAATCGCTACTTAACAATGCAGTGTCCCGAAATTTGGTCGAAGCGTGAACTTAACACTAGGTTCCTTCTGCCTACTCTGATATGTGCCGGATACACCGTATACCGTGAGGTTGTGAAGTGAAGTAAATAATTCTAATACTCACTTCATCAGGATGTTCTTTTCTGTACTCCTCCTTCTGCTGTTCCAACTTTTTCTGATACTCTTGATATTCTTGTGATAACTTTTGTTGTTCATCACTACTTATTTGTTGTTGACCACCTGAAGGTTAAAAATAAAAAAATGAAAAATCGAAGTGTTTTTTCAGTACGTTCGACAATTCACGGATTTTCAATTCACGTAACGGAGTGACTTAACACTAGGTCATGCCGATCCTGGATACAGCGTGAAGCTAAAAAAATATAATATAAGTTTGTTTTGACATTCTATTAAAAACTTTTTGCTTACCAGTCTGTTGAGTACTATGCAGCGACGACGTCAACAGGTGTATGACATCGTGGTCATCAGCCAGTCCTCCAGTAGCAGCTGACAGTCCAAAGTGACCACCACGAGGAAGAACAACGTTCTCAGCTCGGAAGCAGAGTTCGTAGTCCGCTTCGTTGTTTGTTAAACCTGTTAGGAGGTTATAGAAAAGAGTGAGTTCTGCTTTTGGATAGTAACAATAGTATTTGTAATGCCCTAAAAGGCTGAAAATAATTCCTAAGTTATTATTGCTTATTTTTTGGTCTTGATAGATTAACTGATATGAAAATCAATACAACTGTTCTATTTATTTTGTAAATAAGACTTGACAAGTACTTTTGACTCATTTAAAAAATATAAGCATTGTCAGTTTTTTAGTTTTAGTTTTCAAGAAGAGGTAGCGGTAAGCTCAACATCAGCATCATCAACATCATCAAATATTTTAGAGTAGTCTTTCAGTGCAGGAATGAAACCTACGAAAACTCTTCTATATAATTCAATATTTTAAAACTTTCTATATATGAACCCCTGTTACTCAGTAGTTACTTACCATTATGGAAGTACACTGTCAATGTATTGAGGTAGTATTCCACACGAGCTCGCGTCGGGAACGGCTTGTTCCTAAAGTCTCGTAGACACCCTGAGAGGAGTTGGGTGGAACCATCGCTAGACGTAAATTAAGAGAAAATAATACTTTACATTCAATCTTCCATATTCGACAATTTTGATCGAAGTAAAAGTATCAGTTATAAATGATTAATTAGAATTTACCAAAAATACACTAATTCTTAATTAATCAATCTCAACCTCAATTGTAAAAAAAAATTGTACAAGTATAATTTCTTTATGAAAATTGATAAACATATTATTTAGTTAACGCTAGCAAAACACAATCCATTCAACCAACCTCTTATGATCAAAGTTTCTTGTGCCATCGTTGAGCACGGCCATGATATATGGATTATTGTGCTTATTGTCATTGTCGAATGAGTCAAAGATCACACCGAGACCGTTCCACCTGTCAGAGGAGCCGAACACTTCGCCTGTGTAATCTCCGCGTTGGGAGGTGTACCAGAAAGCCTAAAATTCGGACAATTAAAATGTTGGTAAAAAAACACAATTTAATTTTATTTAAGGTATTGATAATTTGACTTATAATTCGAATTTTAGTATCGTTATGTATCTTTTGCAATAACTCTTAAGAAAAAGTTTTGGTTAGACCAGTTTTAAAGTTTTAAAGACCAAGTTTTCCCAACTCACCAAACCATCAGCCCCAATCCTCCCCCGTCCTGTGACCTTGAACATGATGTCCACCTCCCACCAGTCGAAGTTGATAGGTGTCTTTGTCCATATCGCACCCTTCTGACTCCTGAGCGATGGAGCAAGTCTTACACTCTCACCTGACGCTATCGCATCTGCAACAAGAAATAAATTATCAACAAAAATTCTTTGAGGCCAGTCATAGCGCAGGGGCACAAAATGTGACTGTTAAATCGACTGGTTGTGGGTTCGAAAAAATTAAATATTTATTTATCCTGCTGTGCAGGATACAGCGTGAAGCTAATTTGATCTTATATTTGATTAATTATTTAAAAATGATCTCGTTACTGACATATACGCGGCGTAGAACGCTGTCTTGTAGAGCCCTTAAAGAGTGTAGCGGAGGAATAAATAGAGGATTTTTCAAAATTTATAAGGGAACGGAATGGAACATTTTTAGTACACGCAAACGACGTTGCGGGTATAAATTTGAATATCCAGAAAGCAAAGAAGATCACCGAACCGTCCATTTTATTTCAATGTCAAAGAAACATACGAGTATTAATTTCTAACAGTTTCCAAAAAATCATTTATTCGGTTGTCAATAAAGTAAACTTATTTTAATAAACTTTACTTATTAACTTAATAAACTTTACTTATTTTTATGCAAAACTTATATACAGTAGAAACTGGATTAATCGGACTAATTACTGTGGTTACACATTCGATAATCGAATGTATTAGGAAAAGGAAGTTGTGTGCATATGTAGTACATAATACCTTGTGTTTATGTGTTTATTAAAAACAAAAAATACTTAAAAAACAAAAATCAATGCTTATTAAATTATTAAAAGGTACATTTTCCTATGACATGCGATGTGTACACTTATTTACGTACGTATACATATTTTCACTTCTTACATAAATATACCTACAGTATTTAATATAATAGGTCGCGGCTGATATTCCAAAAAATCGCGACTCCGTATACCTGAGGACCTAATAATCTAGTTTCTACTGTACTTGACAATAACCTATATTATTCAGACCATAAACTCCGAATAATCAGAAGCTTATCTTTGTTGTATGAAAATATTAGCGCCGATATGGTACATTTAAATGTTTTCACTAGATTAGATTGCTTACTCAACAGGTAGTTTCACTAACTACCATGTGGCATTTTGATAGCGTTATTATTTTGTGTCTGTTCCGCGATAGACGTAGATTCTATAAAATCTAATATAAAATCAGGCCATCGTGGCTTAGTGGCAAAACATTTTAATTTCTTCGCTTGTTAACGCCATTCAACACACAATGCCTAGAATTCAGCTGAAAGTTAGAAACAAAGTGTCTAGGTTCCATCTGCCTACCCTAAATTAAGCAGAATACAGCGAGAGACTATAAAAAAAATTGATAACCTCCGAATATAAAACAAAATTGTACGCCATTGCTTCTTATACGTTCTTGACTGTATTAGCGATAGTTGGGAATTCCTTTATTCATTTCTGTACCCCAAGACAGATGAAAATGAATTTTCTTACATTATCAAGGATATGTCTCCTAAATTGACAGAATCATACATCAGGCCAGAAGTGTTTGCCATCTAAGTATTATACAATAAATGTACAAAGATATATATAAAACATAGAACTTCCTCCTTTATGAAATTGGTTAATGAGAACGACGAAAATTATTCAATATTTTTCTATCTTATATTTTGTAGAATATATCTACACATGTTATCTTTTTGATTAAAGTAATAAAGATTACTTAATTACACTAATAAATAAAAGATTACATAATTTCCCATTTTTTTTTAAATATCAATTTCTAATATTATATTTTTTCTTTGTCTTATCAAAGTTATAGATATTTAATAAATATATTTAGAGTACTGCAAACAACACACAACATCTCAAAACTGGACATTATGTCCAGTGTAGTGTTGTATTACCATAGCTCAGATTGTGTAAGCCAGTACCCTATCGATAGTGACCTAACCTAGTGCTAGTAGTTTATTTGTTTGGTTTCCTTTTTATATATAGATAAAAAAAACTGATATATAATTATTAAATAGATTATACCTAGTATATAGCTTAGCATTGAAATAGTCCTGCCATTTATAGATATTGTAAAATGTTCCATCCTAATGTATCACTCTTGTACTACTTACATATATAATCTGTATCTTAAATAAAGAAACAATTAAAAAAAAACAATTAGAAGGAAATAATACTAAGAAATAACGGATTATATTAACTAATTTACATCCAATACTAGCGACTCAAACGCGACTTCGCCCGCTTAAACTTATTCTTATATTATAGCCAAACTATACAAATTATTTTAGTAAATTGTAGTCAATATGTTATTCCGATGTACAAGCTATGTTACTGTAAAGTTTCATCTACATCTGTTTAGTAGTTTTGGCGCGAAGGTAGAAGAAATCTTTCATATTTATAATATTAATAGGATTAATAATAATAGGCAGAGGGAACCTAGTGTCACTCCGTTCCCCACTTTCCGCCGAGTTCTGGAAGCATTGCGTGTTGAGTGGCGGAACTCAACGGCGCGCTTTTGCCTTGACACCAGGGTGAAGAAATGAAAATGTAAATAAATATTTCATTTCCTAGAATAGGGATCGAACCCACAACCAGTCAATTTTACAGTCCCACTTTGTGCCCCTGTGCCACGTCTGGCCTCGACGGGGAAAATAAAAATATTAAATAGTTCATTGCCATTAGTAGGGTTGTGTTTACGCTGGGCTGCTGCACCACAGAGGCCTCATTAAAAACAAATCACACCAATGAAAACCAATCACTGCAATTAAAAAAAATGAATTTAAAATTATTAAATAAAACATTTCTCTCCATATCTTATAAACTGCAAATGCTAAGATGGCATAATTCACACTACATATTTTCTTAGACAATAATGGACTTTAAATATAAAAATATAAGATTCATATTTTATAAATAAAAAATTCTGCATACTGTGTAACTAATTTGTTTAATCAGTAGTAAAATGTGTCAGACTTTAAATACATTTTGATGCATTTCAAACAAGTTATTTTAAAGAAATTTATGATTAATATGATTTTCTGTAAATAGTTTGCCTTTTGTATGTCGCAGATATTTAAATTTATTTTATAATTCATTAAATAATGTTTTATAATTTGTCTGTTTTCATAATTTTAACATGATTGAAAAGATGAATGCTGTGGAGATGCGATCTATTTGTAGGATATGTGGAGTCAGCTTAGCTGATCAAATCCACGATGAAGAGATATAAAGTTTGGCAAGTACTAGCAATGATCTCATGGTGAAAATGGAGAAGAACATACTCAGCTGGTTTGGGCACATCGAATGAATGAGTGATGACAGAATGGCAAAAGAGACTTATGACATAAGTGAGTGGTAAGAGAGATAGGGGGAGACCTCAGTTTTGAAAACACAGTATCAATGATACTAGAGGTTGGTCAAATAGAAAACGTGAGGACACCCAGAGGGCATGTATGAAGATGCATTTGGTGCTCTATTACCTCTGACTACCCTGCTAGGGTAGTCAGATACAGCATGAGACTAGATTAGATTAGATTTTATCATAGATAAAAAAATATCCTAGATTAACTAAAATGTATTATATTATTCATAATACTTTGAATTGAATGCACATTTCTGCATGTCAATCTCTGGTATCCGCCCAATGTCTAGTGGCTAAGGTGAAAATCTGTACCAATTGAACTCATAAGCTCTAAAAGGTGAATTGTCCAACCAAAAAATTGAGACTTATATGCACCTGTGTATACAGTTTGATGACCTTGACTACTTAAAAAATATATACAAATATTGTCTTATAATCATCTCATACTATAAGTAAAAATAAAAGAATTTTAATGATCTTATAATTTCAACTGTAACCATTTATCTATTTTAAGCAATTGTACAATCCAATTTGTTTAAAATTTGCATATCCAGTACCAATACAATATTTTGATACTATGAACATTGTCCTTGCCAGGGTGGCCCAATAATCAAAAAATACTTTGAAATATTTTTTCTTTTATATTTAAAAAGTATTTCTGACTATTTTAGCTTTACACATACCAAGGTTATTTTTTAAAATACTAATATTCAGTAATGACAAAAAACTATGTTTTGTCTTATTAAAAAGAAATTGGTATACCTTAATTTTTTATTGTAATAAACATATATAAATAATTAAGTATAAAAACTAATTTATTTAAACAAATTTATTTAAATATGAACATCTTTGAACAAATAAGAAAGGAATTCATTGTCAAAATTATAAATTCTATATATTGAATTCAGTATACATTATAAATGTTGAATCAATTAAATTAATATTTCATATTTACAACATGTTAAGGCTGTTCCAAATACATATTTAAGAAGGGAATAGTGGTTCTGGTAATTTTATTTTTGTAAGCAATTTTAACAACACTTGTTTCCGCTTTTTAAGAAAAATTCCCTTCTCCAGTAACAATGTATTATACAACCAAGATGCTATTAAAAAATTATAAATATCGATTTTTTTCACGGGAATATAATTTAATTCAAAAAGCGGGTATTTATTTAAAAAATGAGTATATATTATAGTAACCACGAGTGCCGTCGTGGAACCAAAAAACGAGAATTTGACAATAACTCATCTCTTTCTCTCATTAACCTCCCTGATAGCTCCGTCTCGCTCTCACCTGACAAATATGACTGACGTGTCGATGTCACACTAAATACCGTAACAACAAGCTATTTTTACTTTAATATTCATTTTTATAACACAAAAACATTCATAATAGTAGCAGGATGTACAAAATATAGTTATTAGTTATATCAGACCCCATATATAATGAAGTATTGCTGATATTTATAAAGAAAACATGACTTACTTCCTCCATACTCCCAGAAAGGTACAGAACCATCTTTTTGTGCTAAATACGGTGGCTTAAAGGAATATTTGTATTCGAAACGTCTGTGAACTGACTGTGAATTGGAACTCACTAGAACGCATAGCACTGTGCATAATAATAAATTTAATGCTACTACGGACGACATGTCGACGGCGTTCGCCACTTCTCAAATAAAAAATTGAACTGTCAATTGACGACTGACAACTGACAACACTTCAATATTGCGTTTTGTTAATGCTCCTTCAATCAATTTCAGCAATATTATATTAAACCTTTATTTATTTCTGTTTATAAAATACTAGTAACTAGTAATAATTAATGCTTATACATATAAATTATAATTTATTAAGTCATTGTTTATTTATACAATAAGATATATATAGAATTAAATTAATCCCTAGTCCTACCCTCAAATTTTAAAATGTCAAAATCTAAAATTTGCATATGCCGGCAAAAATAAATTTTCGTTGGAGAATTACTTCAATTCTTATAATTCTACATTTATATACAAAAACATTGCTTATTATTCCTTACATAACAGAAATGTCTTTAAAACCTGAATTAATAGCAATATATCGTCTCGAATTTTATAAAAAACAAAAAAATTGGAAACTAACTACATCTCGAAAAGAAAAGAAAGAATCTCAGAAGTGTCCTGTTGAAAAAAAAGAAGTTAAAGAGTGAGTTTTGTTATTTGTATAAGAGGAGATACACTTCTTATTTACTTAAACAGTATTCTAAGAATATTTATTGTTATTTTTTTTAATATAATATAATACATATCTTAGAAGTGTAAGATATTCATATTTTTTTTTATATCTTCATAATAGATAAATCACCAGAGTCCAGTTGAGGCCATTCGTGGCGTAGGGGTACAAAGTGTGACTGTAAAATCGATTGGTTGTGGGTTTGATCCCCACTCGAGGAAATAAAATATTTTTTAAAATGTATATTTCCATTTCTTCGCTCTGGTGTTGAGGCAAAACGCGGCATAGAGTTTCGCCACTCAACACGCAATGTTGGAGACATTGCGTGAATGCGGCATAATGTGGGGAGCAGAGTGTCTTTCACTAGGTTACCACCTCTACCTACCCTGCTGCTTACGGGATACAGTCTGAAACTGATTTAATTTGATATTAAATGTATTATAATAATGTTATATTATTTTCATTAATATATTTTCTAACTCATTTACATCTTGATGTTTAGATCAACTCTTAACATTACCTATGATGTTGACAATCAAGTGAAAGAACAGTCGGACCCTCTCAATATTGCTTTTATAGACAATGATTTGGGTAAGAAGTATATTATATTTTTTACTGCACATTATATCCCAAATTATCAGGGTAAGCAGAGGGAACTTATATATAATTAATTCCCTCTATTGGGAATCATACCTGCAACTGTGACATTTAAAATCAGAGGCAGTGGTTCCATGATGGGCTTAAGAAATATATATTAAGGTATATAATTTATGAATTTTATATTTAGGAATTATTGATGCTTCTTAACATAAAAAAAATACGTAAATGCTTCTACTATAATATATAAATGCATTTATAATATAATCTTAAGAAGTTTTTATAAGAGTCAAAAATTGTGTCCATTATTTCACAGTGGAACATCATCATCGTGGCATCTCACTATAAATGCAATGGTTGTGGATTCAATCCCCACTAGCAAGATTGACTTCACTCACCTTTCCATTCAGAGTGAAGAAAATGAGAATATCAAATATTTCACTTCCTTTAGTGGGGAATCAAACCCACAACCTGATGCATTCATACCTGCACTCAACTTGCTTAATATATAATGTGTCAAAGTTTGGGGAAAGTAAATATAGTACCAGAATACACTTTGTCTTGATACTAGATACTCTCTGCCTACCATGTTATATGCAGGTCAAAGTGTAAAGCTAAAAAAAATATATAGTAATTACAATAATGTTTTTAGACAAAAACAAGCAACTTGTAATCCAAACAAGAAGTCAAACAAGACTATCACTTGAAAAATTAGAAGCAGTTAATATATGGCCGGAATCAGAAAACAACCAGAAATATAAAAAGAACAGTCAAAAATATGAAAAAAGCTTAGACTCTGTAGAAAAACCAAAAGAAAATTGGACACAACATAGATTATTGCAATTGCAAATGGCGGCAAGTACAAAAGAGAGTGAAGAAAATAATGATGAAAGTACAGACTTCAAATCCTGGTCAAAACAAGCTATGGAATGGGAGAATTATGAAGGCCTAATGAGAGGTGATTGTGTTGCTAACAGTGACTGGAATCAAGGTAATGACTATTCTATTTTAGAATATTTACTGACATACATAATATCATATTGATAATTCTAAGAAATTTATAAGAGATGCTAAAAATGTTATTAAAAGCATTTATAAAAAAAATATGTTAGAAGATAATATATTTAAGCATACATATATTTAAGACGATCATTAATTTCTTTCAAACAGGCCAGTCGTAGCGCAGGGGCATCAGCATACGACTGTAAATGCGACAGGGTGTGAGTTCGATTCCTACTCCAGGAAATGAAATATTTAATATATTCATTACGTCACTCTTATAACAATACAAAGCGAGACGTTAAATTCTCACGACACGCAACTATTTGGCGGAAAGTGAAGAACCAAAGTGCTTTCATGGAAACGCAGTGTCTTCTCACTAGGTTCCCAGATTTCTTCCGCAAAAAATTTTTTTTATAAATTGTCTGTAAAAAATAACATTTATTGTCTTCCGCGTCTCTTGTAAATTAAATAGTATGCGAATTAAAGTATTTACACACATATTACATATTAAATAAAAAATTAAACGTGTAAAAATACGTATTATAAATAAATAAAAAAATAACTGGCCTTTCTGAAAAGATACAGACATCGTGGATAGTCCCAGCTCCAACAACATCCTTCCTGGGTTATTAGACAACGCTCCCTGGACTATATCTATGGTAAGTTAGAACTAGTGTTCATATTATGTTTTGTGATAATTAGTAAAAAACTGGTAATAGTTTGTTCTTTTTTGTCAAGGTAAAAAAATGTTGGGAAATTTATATAATGGAAGAGTAAAGCTTCTGGAATGGAGGATCCAATATTTCAATTTTGCCAAAATCAGTTTGTGTTATCATTTAAAGTGATAATGACAAAAACACTCTCTCTACATATTTTGTTCATTTACTTATTTTTATTAAAATAATAACTGTAGGATGATGAGTGGTGTGACTGCTCAGTGGACAGTATAGGCGAGTTCTATAGAGGGGCTGACGCCGCGCCACACTCCTCCGAGTTTGAACTGACTTTACCACCGTGTGAGTTATTTATACTTACATACTGTATAAATATATATACATATCTTAGAGTCATTCACAAGTTTGCTAAGGCAGATTTTCTAAAAAAAGTTTATGTGTAAATTAGTATGTAGTGTGTGAATTTGTGTGTAAACATATAGTTACACGAGTTACACCCTGTAACTCGATTGACTGATTAACTATTTTCAGTGCTTCAGCAGATTTTTGGTAATTTGTGCTTTTTTTTAATTGGATTCTTGGAGAAAATAGGTAAATACAGCCTGACCGTTGGGTAGTACATTAGGAAATTTTTCGTTATGCTCCAAATTAAAGTTTTAAACAATACTTTAATATTGGTAGGCCATACAAAGGATAGAAGGACGCTGTCGAAGTTATGGCAAGCAAAGACTGGCTGCTCAGGACAAGATACAGGAAAAAACGTGATAAGCTGGAGGAGACCTACACTTAAAGAGGAGTCCAACAAAAAAATACAAATCCGGCCTTTAATGTGAAGATAGACGCGTTTTTTGAAGGTACCCATGTTGCATCGACCTGGAAACATAGCCACAGGTAGGCCATTCCACAACTGCGTAGCGCGTGGAAAGAAGTTCCTACGAAACCGCACACCGCAGTAGTGGAGTGCCCCGTATCCCGTTGATGTGGATGGTATTTTAGCTTGTGACGTACTGTGCAGTTAGAAAATTCGGCGGTAGGTAACAGGTCAAATATTTCTTCAGAACACTCATCATAAATGCGGTAGACAACGCACAGAGAGGAGATGTCTCTACGCAAGGCCAAAGTGTCAAGCCTTTCACAGAACATTGGGTCCCCAATGATTCGAACAGCTCTACGTTGTATGCGATCAAATGGGTCAAGCTGATACCGGGGTGCACCAGCCCAGAGATGAGAATAGTACTCCATATGAAGCCGAACCTGGGCCCTATACCAATCGGTGTTTTCGCGTGAAGTACCCTCTCGCTCTTCTGATGACCCCAGTTTCTTCGAGTCCTTGCTTTACAGATAATCGCGATACTGGCAGTCCCTCGAAACATTAAGACCCAATATACTGGGCGCGGCTATAAGGGGACTGTTTTGAAAGATTGACGATACGACAATTGGGGTTTTTTTAGTGCTTAACGCGCAAACTTGTGTCTTCGGGAGGTTAAATTGAACCAAGTTCCTTTAACCCCATGAGGAGACATTCTCGAGGGATGCCTCAACACAAGACACAGATTTATTTCGGCACTGGTCGACGTTTTCCCGAAAAGGACTTGCACGGCCGGAGTAAGCAGCGTCCGCTGTGCTATCATCTGCATTGCAATGAATGCTAAAATGCTCTAACATGGCATTGATATGTAGAAGAAACAGCGTAGGGATCAGTACACAGCCTTGTGGGACGCCAGCATTCACGGGCATGTATTTCGAGCAAAAACCTTCGACGGCGACCTTAATGCTGCGCCCAGTGAGAAAGCTAGCGATCCACTTACATAAATTCTCGGGAAGCCCGTTGGATGGAAGTTTTATAAGGAGCGCGCCACATTCGAGTCGATCGAAGGCCTTCGCCATGTCCGAACCAAGGCCAGGCCCTCTCCCTTGCTTTCGATAGCCGCCCAGCCCAGCGATGGGTTAGGTAGACCAGAAGAAGTTGAGGAAGGAAGCCATATTGACGGTCATTAATCAATCGATGATCTTCCACATATACCAGGAGCTGGCTATTTATAATGCTCTCCATCACTTTTAAGATAGTAATAGGCCTGTAGTTATATGTATCGGAACCATCGCCTTTCTTCGGGATTGGGTGGACAAGAGCGCTCTTTCACAAGTCTGGGACTACGCCGACTGAATAAGAGGGCTGAAACAAACGTGGTTAGCATCGGTGTGAGTTCGGGCACATGAACGGAGCACTAAAGGAGAGATGCCATCTGGTCCACTCGATTTGTGGGTGTCTAAAGAAGACAAAGCTTGCGGATGGCGTATTAATGGAGGATGGCGAAATTAGCCGAATGGATCAAGATATCATTTCCTGTGCGTAATAGGGGAAGCGAAGGCAAGTGCGTTATCCAATATACGGCCTGCGCTAGTATAGTTTTACAATATCAAAATATGTGTACACTACTAACATTTTCAGACTATAGTTGACTTGTAATATAATTATGCATAGAGTTATAGGTAAAAAATCACAAATTTCCAAATATCTGCTAAATCACGGAAAATCTCTATATAATCTTAACTTAACTTTAAATTTCAGTCAATTTTAGTACTGTCGACGAGTCTTGGCGTCCTAGATGGCAGGGTAGATTTGATTTTAGGATATTTTCTTACTTTTGATTATTTTCTTTTCGAGCGTACAATTATTTAACAAATGTAGAGAAAACATAACTTCTGGACGGCCACGACTCGGCGACGGACACTGACATCTAACTGACAAAGTGACACTTACACCAGGTGTATCAACATCAGATGTGACCTTCACGTGTCTCTCACGTCTCTCGTCCCAGCAACTAGCGACTGCCGCGACACTACACGCACGCGTTTTGCAAAGACTGCGCAGAGAGAGCGCCGAGAGAGAGGTGAGAATAATGTAGTGTAGAGAAGTGTAGATTAGTGTAGAGTAGTGTAACTATGCAACACTTTATGTAACTTAGTGTAATATACAAAGATTAGTTAGTGTGTGGCGTAGCAAGTAATCATCGTCCTAGTTATTCGACCAATAAATACCTTTAAAAAATTTTAAATTTAAAATTATAATAAATTAACAAAAAAATATGTACTTTTATTACTGACTAGCGGCCACCGTGCGGCTACGCCCGCTTGAAATATACTAATGTTTATTTAAGTGTATTTAAGAAAAAAAACCGGCCAGTCGGCGAGTCGTACTCGCCTACCGAGGGTTCTGTACCAATTTCAGGATTGTGATTGGGAAGTGCCTTATAGGTTTAAATGATACTGCGAATAAAGCTAGCAAACTTAAGTTTGCGGTCATATACACTTATTTTGTATAAAATTAACTACAAATAAAAGTTTGTAATTATTTTTTTCCATAAAATATCTATATATTTTTACTTTTTAAATTTTTCCCCTTATTTATATTGTAAGATCTTTATCCTTAATTTCATAACGCTAGGTCTACGGGAAGTAGTGTGTGACCTAGCGTTATTTTGTAACTATATATAAGTTTTGATTACGCGGCAAAGTTCAGAATAAATGAAACATAAACGATACATATATGCTCATATCTTTTGACAGTGTTGTATTAGAAGCCGAATTTCTGTACTCCAACACAAAAATTCCGGGTTAAAACATAGATTATATAATATTCCACAAATCTCTATCTAATTGAGAATTTGCAAGCACTACGTGGTTGTTTAAGAAGGTGTCAACTTACATTGGAGAATCCTAAATCCCGATCTATTTTATAATAGTACAATCTGGAGGTCTTTCCATTATCATACAAATAATAATTTACAAACAATTTCAAACGAAAAATTTAGCCAATTCAATAAAACAGTTCTAGAAACAAAACCCTTTTAAGAAGTAGCAATTTTGTGGAACAACGTTCTTAAAATATTTTTTAAACATTTTTAAAGTGTTATTCCACACTTATTTAGAAAACGCATGGCTTAGTGGTCAGAGCGCCTGGTCGGTTTCCAGGAGGCGCGGGTTCGAGTCCCGCTGCGTTCAAATTTTTATACGTTTTCTAAATAAGTATGTAACGTTCTTTAAATTGATATAACTTCTTTACTGTATCAAAACCCGCTAATACCTAAGATTCGATTTCGGCGAATGAGGCGTATGCCGCGTTTTCCTATTGGTAGGTATATGTCTATGTGCGTCGTTCTTGACAAATGGCGTTATATTTTAAAACGATATATATTTTATATTTATTTTGTTTGTAAAATCGCTTTTTTTGGGTTTTTTTTATTTTATTAGGCTTTTGTAGAGTAGTTAAAACTGTGGTTTCATTTAAAGTGATGCAGACAAAAATATGTATAGATATAGGTAAATAGTAATTTAAGTTTCTTTTTCAGCTTTACATTATATCTATTATCCTGCATATAGCAGAGTATGCAGAGGGACGCAAGTGTTAAGTGACAGCTTTCCTCACTATCCGCGCAATTTTCAAGGCATCGCATAATAGGTGGCGGAACTCGGCCGCTCTGCTAAGGCCTCATTAAGTAATTTAAAAAAAAAGTATTTAAAGAAAAATATTTAACTATACAGTATCAACGTAGATGCTAAGTACGCGTGCACGGCCATCTCAGTTTTTGCCGGATAAATACTCCGACCCCGATCCTAAATCTTGAATCTCGGTATTTTTTATCATCATACAAATTGAAAGTTAAAGATTCCGCCAATTAAGTGAAACAGTTGTATAAAATAACTATTATAGCAATTAGCAAATTTGTCGAACTAAGTACTTTAAATTGATATAAAAAAAATCAGCTTCACGCTGTATCCCGCACACAGCAGGGTAGGCAGAGGGAACCTAGTGTTAAGACACTCCGTTCCCCACTTTCTGCCGAATTCTGGAGGCATTGCGTGTTGAGTGGCAGAACTCAACGCCGCGCTTAACCTCGACACCAGAGCGAAGAAATGGAAATATAAATTTAAGTAAATATTTCATCTCCTCGAGTGGGGATCGAACCCACAACCAGTCGGTTTTACAGTCACACCTCGTGCCGCTGCGCCACGACTGGCCTCTATAGCTTTTTATTTATCGTTCCAGACAAAATAATAGTCCGAGTATAGTGTAATGACAATAGAATATATACACAAGTGCAAAGGGTTAACATCTAATTTATAGTTTACATTAATTCCTCTTTTTTTTAACAGAAACTCAAAAACTCATTCTCCTACTCTCACCTGAGTTTTGAAGACCTGCCCACAAGAGATGTGGATAATTTACAAAATTATATATTTGTAGATAGAATAATAGCTGGCTCTCATAGACAAGGGGAAATGCAGAGGCAGAGGGAGATAGGAAGAGGTAGAGGTAGACTGTTAGAGAGAGATAGAAGTCAATTTTACTATAAATAGTTGAATAATAGTCTATGTTTATAAAGTTTAGGTTCTTTTTTTATGTTTTTTAATAATAATTTGCTTTTGATTTTGATTTTGTTTGTCTTCAAAATTAAAGTAAAAAAATTAAGATAACCTAAGAAAGATACGTTTTTTCGATTTATGTCTATTTTTTTCAAAATTGTCATAAATTTTATAGTAACTAAAAAAATAACAGTATTTGTATGTCTCAGTATATTTTTTTGCAGTTATTTTCAAAATTCACAATTTTTTATATTTGAAGTATATGAATTTGTTAATATTGTTTCAATTTGAGGTAAAGAAATATTGATAAAAGATGCAGAAACAGTGGAAAATAATAAGCGGCAAAGGTAGGCTTATAGAGAGAGATGGATAGATCTTTAGCTGCTCTTTTTTTAATAATATTATAAATTTAACTATTAATGGTTAATAGCTATGTTAATAGAGATTTTTTTTTCAATTTTGTTGTGGGAAATTTGATATCATATCAAAATATATATTTCTATTAATATTGGAATTTACTTATGTTATATATATAAGAGAGATATAGGAAGATACGGACGGAGGTAAGCTTAGAGCGCCATAGATATACATAGATTTCCTAAATTGCTTTCCTTTTTCTTAAAGGAAATTTGATTGTTAGAGCGAGACAGATAAAGATTTCATAAATTTATCTATTTTTTTTTTTTGGAAAAATCTGGCAAATTTATCTATAATTACACATCTATTATATTTTGTTTCTTTTTTGTATAAATTTTATTATTATAGTAGTCTAAAAAATATTGATTATTAGAGAGGTTTAACAGTTGTGATGTAATAAATATTTTTAGTGTTCAATGGTATTTAGTATAACTGTATAATATATGAACAATTGTTACTAATTTTTTGAATAAAATTTATTTGTATGATATGTAAAATATTATCTTGTGAAAGAAAATTTCTTTAAAAAAATGCTAAGGAGAGAATAAAAGACATACTTATTTTGTTTTGTAATAAAAAAAAAAGAAAATTCTTAGTTTTTTGTTTCTATAATATTTAAATATAGACTGATGAAATACTTACTAATGCTAAAAAGAATTGTACCCACATCCCGTGTAGTCATTGTTATAACCAAGTTCTTTTTAAAAAGAGACAGGGTTAATATTTCAAGACTGATTTAAATGATTTCTTTTTAACCAAAAAAAGTTTTTTTTATACTTCTATTACATAAAAAATATCTAATATATTTAAAAGTACGCCTCTTTTTATATGTTGTAATAAAATATATTTGATTATAATATTGTTGTTTTATTCCTAAAATCAAATTAAATCAAATCGCTTCACGCTGTATCCCGCACACAGCAGGGTAGGCAAAGGGAACCTGGTGTTAAGACACTCCCTTTCCCCACTTTCTGCCGAATTCTGGAGGCATTGCATGATGAGTGGCAGAACTCAACGCCGCGCTTAACCTCGACACCAGAGCGAAGAAATGGAAATATAAATTTAAAAAAAAAATCCTCGAGTGGGGATCGAACCCACAACCAGTCGATTTTACAGTAACACTTCGTGCCGCTGCGCCACGACTGGTCTCGATTGTTTTACTCCTGATTTTTTTTAAGTTTCATTTTGTATTTTTCCACATATACGCACAGGAAACTTAATGTTAAGCTATCTGTTCCCCACGCTCTGGCACATGTTCAAGATATTGTATGTTGATCGGGGGAAAGCTAACTAACAGGGTAATTTTGTCAATTTTTTTTTATTAATTTAATTTTTGTCTAAGAGTTTTACATAATCTGTGCTAGGTTTCAAAATTAAGGGAAAAATAAATAAAAGAGAGCCAATCAGTCTTATAACATTTATTGCAACTGAAGTACTAACAACTAAATTTCACTATTTCTATAATATAAAACTAGTGTAAAAGCAGAAGATGTTAAGTCTTTTATTAACAAAATAATATATAAATTACATAGACTATGCACGCACTTTCTGCCTCATATTGGAAGGCATTACGTGTTAGTGGCGGTACTCAACGCCGCACTATATCTTGAAACCAGCGCAAAAAATTGATTAAATCATTCCTCCGAGTAAGAATAGAACCCACAAAAATCGCGTCTCATTTAATTTCATAAATGTTGTTTACTGACACCTACTTTTTCCTTAGCAATAATATATAAAATAATCCGCGTTTAAAAACATTAATAGTAGTATGCATTAAAACCATATAAATGTTGTAAGAACACACATTTATATCCATTTAATGCCAATTAAAATGTAATTACGATCTCTAAGTGCAGTTGATAAACATTATTGGTACAAAAATAGAATCTTAAATGATAAACTATATATTTTAACAATTTACAAATATGATATGTTTGAAAGAGTTTCATAAATTTTATACATATTAAACTTCTTTTTTTCTTCACGCCGTATCCAGCACATATATAGGCAGAAGGACCTGGAAACCTAGTGCCCCACCCCACATTCCGCCTAATTCTGAAGGCATTGCGTGTTAAGTAGCAGAACTAAACGCTGCGATTTACCTCGTATAATAAGAAATAAACTTGTATCAACTATGAATTGTGTTTTTACGCTTTTTCGACAGAGAATCTGGTGTTAAGATAATTTTATATCCCGCATACGGCAGGAAAGTCGATGGGACCTAGTTTTAAGGTCCATAGTTTCCCAAACCGTCCAATTTTCGAGATATTGCGTGTTGATCGGCGGAACCCAAAGCTCCGCTTTGTCTTGTTACGAGAGCGAAGAAATAAAAATAATTCCATTTGAGTTAGAATCAAACCCATAAACGTCGCGTTAACAGCTCTTCGCTGTGCCACTGACACAGGAAGACTTATTAAACTAGTTAAACATAAACATAGTTAAACATTAACAATACTAATACTAAATGCACTGACAAAAGGACGGCATAAATTCAATAAAACTTAAAAGTAGAACCTATTATTATTATATAATCTAATAACTACATTAAATATATAAAAATACATTACAATTACTTAATTTCTTTACCCCTATTTAGATAATGAAAAAATACTGCACTCTAAGAAAAATGGCCAAACTCAAAAATAAATCGTTTATTTTAGATACTATCCAAAAATTTATAGAAAAATGTTGTGACAAAACTAAGAAAAACTAAACTGTAAATTTTTGGTCTATATTAGACCAAAAAATAAAAATAAATTAAAATAAAAATTCTAACATTGTGAATTATGTACTTTGTGTATTATATATATAAACATTATGCTTTGTGAGATTTAATCTGATGAAATTCTTTTTAATTGTTATTTTTCATTATTTTGTACATATTACAAAATAGATCACTCTCTTTCTTTCCTCTTAGATTACAATAGAAAAAAACAAAAATATAACTACACATGGTTTTACTGTTCTGTACATTCTCATAAAGATATTATTCATGTAAATTATATTGTAATTTTTAAAACACTATTTAAATTGCGTTACAAAATATAAAACTTTTTGTTTTAACAAAAATAGTGTTACGTTCAATTACAAGTTAATAAAATACTAAAAATATGTAATATATATTACAATATACAATTTAACATTAACCACAATATGAAATATTTTTATTCACTTTCATCAATCTCCGACGTCCCCGACGAGTCATCATTGTCGTCCTTCTCTGTCACACTACCACTGTTGCTGTCTCTTTCCCCTTTCACGTGTTTCACATCCTGCGTCTCGCTCTCACTCAGTAGGTTACTGTGATTAATAGAATAACTTTTGTTTGTTTTCTGTCTCTTTCTCTCTTTCCTGTCTCTTTCCCGCTGTGTGTATGTGTGTGCGTGTTTGCCAGTGTCGTCGGTGTGCGCGTTGCTTATTGTGTGTGATATGTTCGCTGGTATTATTAGTTCTATTAGATTACTGAAACAACAACATTAATTTATTTTTAACATTTATAAAGTGATAATTCCACATTTGGAAAAGAAAATTTGCAAACTAGAAAATAAAACTTTTTTTAGAAAACATAAAAAATTGAAGGAAACAGGTGTTGAACACGCATCTATTGTAAACTGACTTAAGAACTATGGCTGTAAATATAGGTTATGGTCAGAGCGCAACGGAGATCGAACCGTTTTGTAAAGGACGCGTACCTATGCAAATCCCGCTAATCCTTTTTAAATTTTTATACGTTTTCATAAAAAAAGTATATTTCAAATATGTTTATTTTATAAAATCTAATTTGTTTAGATTTTTTAAGACACATCAGCTACTAAAAATGAATAAAAATCTTTATATTCAACTTTATAGCCAAGTGGAGACAGTAGTTGTATCGGGTGGCGAAAAATATATTTTACAATTTTTTTTTTTAAGATACTAAGAGCGTTCCACCTCAGTAAAATAATATTGTTTTAGGTCTTCCTACTTCAAATATAGAATAATATATTAATATAAACTCACGCAACATCGCTGGCCGTTTTCTTCAGTTTAAAGAAATCATCACCAAAATTAAATGTCAAGTTACTTCTCATCACCACTTTAACCGGTGGCTTCGATGTTGCTTCGTTTACCTTGAAAAATAAAAAAAAACAAAATTATTTATGTATATGTATTAAGGAATCAGTATTTGTGTATAGTCATGTATAGTCTGTGTTGTGTTTACATACGGCGTAAAGTTAAAAAAAATTATATATAGTCTGTATTTTGTTCACGACATACGGCGTAAAGCTAAAAAAAATTAGCTTCACGTTGTACCTCGCTTTCCGCGGCCTCAACGCCGTGTTTTGCCTCGTTATGCGGAAACAGAGCGTAGCTTAGAAAAAACAAATGTGAATTGTGTTGAATGTATGTAGTAATGTAAAAGGAATCAAATCTTCACTTGTTGGATAACGATTTATAGTAAAGTAAAATACTATTTTTTTTTAGCTTCACGCTGTATCCCGCACACAGCAGGGTAGGCAGAGGGAACCTAGTGTTAAGACACTCCGTTCCCCACTTTCTGCCGAATTCTGGAGGCATTGCGTGTTGAGTGGCAGAACTCAACGCCGCGCTTAACCTCGACACCAGAGCGAAGAAATGGAAATATAAATTTAAGTAAATATTTCATCTCCTCGAGTGGGGATCGAACCCACAACCAGTCGGTTTTGCAGTCACACCTCGTGCCGCTGCGCCACGACCGGCCTCTATTACTCTTTTCTTTCTTTTTTATAATCTACTATTTATTATTACATTATAAAGACGTTCGTAATTATTTGTAAGATAGCACAATAGGCGGCCTTATTGCCAAATAAGTGACCTCTTTCAGGCAATGATTGGGATTGCCTTGGAGTTAAATGGGAGGCCTGTTAGCTTAGTTGCTAATTATTATAAATAATATTTAAAAGAATGACATACATACACAAAAAAAAACAAAATCGAATTGATAACCTCCTACTTTTGCATCTAGCGTCAAAACATGTGTTCTTTAATTTCTGCCTGAATTTGATATTCAACATCGCAATGCGTTTTATGCAGTTAAATTAGCAGTTAAATGAAAATAATTTATACTCTATATATATATATATATATATATATATATATATATATATATATATATTTAACATTTTAAAGTGTTATTCCACACTTAGGAATGGCTTAGTGGTTAGTGCACCTGGTCGGTTCCCAGGAGCCGCGGGTTCGAATCCCGTTACATTCAATTTTTTATACATTTTCTAAATAAATAATTTATACTCTCTCCTGGGGATCGAACCCACGACCACCACGCTTATAGACGCTGTCCCACCGCGACACATATGATACAATAATAAAGAAAATATTTAATAATATAAATAACTAACCTCTTCCGAAGTATCTATAGTGTTATGATGACGCTGTTTTGCCGAATTGTTGCGACGAGAGAGAGAGTTCACTAGGAAATAAAAAATAAAGTTACATATAATATATTAAAACTAAACTAAACTAGCTAGCACGCTGTATCCTCATGCTTTTTACGTGACCTTCCTTCAGTATCCTTGATACCGTATTTTCGAAGGTCAACCGAGGTCTCAGCCTACCTCTCTTACTGCTCACTTTTCATTCGTGACGTGCCCAAACCAGCTGAGCACGTTCTTCTTCATTCTCACCGTCATCCTCGCTAGTACCTGCCATTCTGTGTACCTCTTCATTGTGGA